>JTDE01001039.1:13565-30409 GCA_014338405.1 Paragonimus skrjabini miyazakii | reverse complement strand
GTATAATATGTTTTTTCGGCTGATCCGGTTGACCACGTTTGCGCTCAATTTTTCAATAATTATTGTTGCAACTTTTCTAACACATAACACAACCAGTAGATTAAGTTAGATTTCTGTTGCAAGAATGCGTTAGATGATTAGCCTACTATTTGTATGTACATCTGAACACGAACTCTAGTTTTCCTTGAGGTTACCGCCGTCAGCTGAACGAACTGACGCCAATGAATTTGGCTTATTTCAAGATTTCAACTTTATGAGCGTGATATTTCAAGTTGTTGGAGGGAACCCAACTTACCGACAGATCGGAACAGGACATGATTACCTATGAACATAGATAGCCAGACACCTCATGATAACAAGTTACCACGTTGACCCACTTAGATCATTCAAAATATCGTTACCCCATCAGAACCCGAAGCTACTAGCCTTTAGCGCAGGCATGTTGATCAGAGTTCATCAGCCGGCGCTATGTGCACAGGAGTGGTTGAAGCAACCCATAAGGTTGCCGTGGTGATGATGACATAATACATGATGTGATTTTATGCACGTCCATACCCTGTCTATCTCTGTTTGTCTGTCATATATAACCTGCATGTTTTACGTTTGCGACTGATGAGAATAAACGAAATTGTGACATATGTCTTCCTTGTGCGTTGGTGACATCTAAAGTGTCACCTTTGGTTAACGAGTAGTATGTACCAGTTTGTTTCTATGAAACCAGAGAAGAGCTTTGAAACCGTATGTGCAGGAGTTACCGACACTGACGAAAACCAAAGAATTCCGTTTATAGAAATCGAACGTTAGTCCTGAATGATTGTAGCTTTCGTATTCCGATGAACAGTTCAGTCAGTTCCTTTCGAAAGGAAACACTAAACTCATGTTTTGCTCTTGCAAGGACTAATTATTAGGGCGGTTTCCTGCAACAGCTGAGGTATGAACTTCAATCACGCTGTCATGGGATAATCCGGTAGGTCATTGTGCTGTTGACCTCACATTGTTTACGGCTGAGTTATCATATAAAATTACACAGCTGCATTCCATTATGAGTACTGCTCAGATTGTCCGGTCGTCTGCAGAGGAGACACAGTAACCGTCCTATTGACCCCAATCGATGGCCGCATAATTGGGACTCTTCTCCAATTTGATGCCAAGAACATCAGTAAACTGTCAAAAGACATTTCGGTTACTCGTGTGTAGTGAGAGGGTTTTGATTAATGGTAAATGAATATCACTTACCGTCACATAGAGTTTCTAACCAACCTCTTTTAAAAACGGTTAGTGAGGTTTATTGCTTTTTTTCAAGCCAGGCTGGCTGAAATCCCTGCAGGCCTACAAAGGTGCGATCAGTTAACAATATATTTCATTGTTAAATCAGCTATCCGAAAGAGCAGAAGAACACAGTCTGAGCCATAAATTTGTAGTCATTTATACTATTTGGCGTTTTCGTCGTTGAAAATTTCGTCGATCTTTTCACCGACCGTTGGCTATCATTAAACTAACTTTGCAAAACAAAGCTACAAGAGAGTCCAGCGATTTTTTCTAACTAGTGAACCTATACTAATTTCACGGTAATGAAATAATGGAAACCATTTCTTCCTAAATGCTCTTCACTGTCGACGAAGACGCGGCTGGATAAGGCTGAGCATGCCAGCTGTGCTGAGTTGACGTTGTCACAACAAGAAGGACCGTATGACGCAGATGCAGGTTACTTATATACCCAGATTGTGACATTAGCAACTGGTGTTGGGTCGATGGATTTGGCAATCTGGTATTTGACTCAGATCAATGTGGGTGGTTGCTATTCCCATTCACTGATTGACATTGGGTTCCTTGACTGTAAACAGCCTCCTATGCACATTCTGAAATCCCGTGATTTTATCCTCACAGTCTAGATGCAACCTGCCTCTTTCACCAGTATTCTTGTGAAGTCAGAAAAAACGTGACAAGCAAAGCTTGTCTCGTCTTTCATGTTTCGAACCTTGGGGAGATAGCAATGTGCCGTAAAAGCAACATTCGGTTCCAATTCATTATTGAGCTTTGTCGTCTGAATACTGGTGTATTTATCTTTTTTTTCAGATATACTAATCAACATGTTTTCTTAAAGGTTTTTCTGCACTGCATAACCTGGACAATATTTGGCAGAAATTTAAATGGCTGAGGTGGTTCATCACATGGTCTACTTGACTAAAGTTTTGTTCCTGCTACAATTCTGAGGTTAATTTGAATGCTTCTCGAAACGAAAGTTTGTACCAATCAAGCTATTCGGAGAGACCAATTGGTGACTGATATACACTAGCCACCGAAATGGTTGAGTGGTGTTCACTGGGCTCAGTCAGACAGTCATAATCCGAAGCGTAATCCAAATCAACAGACTCACTGTTGTGAGCCAAGAAGGCAGATGGCACAAGGGTTATTGATTTGAGAAAGCAACAAATGGGTTAAGCGCTTAAACAGGACTACAAGCAAAAAGACTCATTTGCATACGGTACTTGGCCAAGACGGTCTCGGTTGCCACAGGCGCCAGTCTCAGCAAGGACCACTTTGTGCGATGCTGCACTTCGATGTTTCTTCTTGGATTTTTCTTGTGGCTACTCCGATGTCAAAATATATGCTCTGGTCCTACTACTGAATAGTAGTCGTGTGAGTAGTATATTACGATCGCTCACCTCACTACACCACCTACGAAGGGAAGTAAGATCCAGGAATTTCCGGAAAAGAATGAGTCTTCGGAAAACTTTGCTGGAAAAAAGCATAGCATTAAAGCAGATGAAGTAGCCAGCAGTTCACGACAAACGAATACTCGTAGGTCCACGCTGATGAGTGAACCATAAAATGAGCAGTCGGAAATACTAGTGATTTATCTACATAAAAAGCAAAGTTATTCTGGTAGTACGTTGTTTTCTCTACTTAAAAGTTTTAGTGTAATCAGAAAAAGTACGATTTTCTAGATTGTCACAGAAAATGTGCGCAGACGTTATTGCTATATTCATAATCAGATGGCAGTGAACAGAAAAACACCAGTAGCAGATGCAGTTAGTATGCAGTTTTAGCAACAATCCGTAACTGCTGTAAGGCAATGTAGCTGAGTACTCCGGGGGTCACCTTACAGCTACATGATGCAGATGGCATCACAGACTCTAATCTGGGTATGGTTAATGATTTTGTATATTGGTACGTTGAAACCTTCGTTAGTATCAGATAGGAATCATACCAGTCGCCCTTAAGAGAGACACCGTTGCGATGATAAACATTGCTTAATACAACATCCAGGAAGCCTCTTGAAAACAAGTCGATTGAACCTGATCAAAGTTCCACACAGGACTCATGAGATCCATAAGAAATTTACACAATAAAGGATGCTGATAACGCTGACGTACATATGAATCTATGATGGACAGTTCAGTAAACAATGTGAGTGGGAAGAATGTTTCAGTTTCAGAGGGTAAGCAATAAGGAAGAGTGCAAAACTGAAAAGCAGAAGGTAATGAGCGGAATAGAAGCCTAACCACTACCTATCACTCATACAACAGTCGTATTGCAAAATACAGCAGACAACAGCTGGTTAGCATCGATGGTAAGAGGTCGAAATTGTCTTCACTTTGACGCAATCATGTTGGTACTCAAATTATTTGAGTTGTCGGCTTGGTGTCCCTAGCATACACATCAAGTGAGTACTTGAATTCAACCACTGATGACACAATTACAACAGGCTGGTAGGTTGTTTTAGGTTGGGTACACCCATGCGGCTCATTTGATGTCGTAGCTATGGCGAGTTACTCTCAAGTGATTATTTGCACTAGGCGAAAGTAGTTTTCCTGAAGGTTGTTAGTGTTGATGGATGATCCTATGTACTCTATACTAAAATGTCCCGATTTGCACAGCCTATCTGGGTATGGTAGAGAATGTAGTGTCGTGACTCGTTTTGTATCCTTATCTTATATCTTTTCAATACGAGCAATGTTCTTGACGAGATAAAGATGACAAACCTGAATATTTAGCTGAATATTAGAGGCGCATTAGCGAATTGTACATAATAGTAAGGTAGTCCTAATGAAACCGGGCAACCAGTTTGATGAGCAACGCAACTATTGAGTTGGTTTGCATGGTCATTGACACGCTGTTGTGTGACAGGCTAAAGTCATTTGAGACAACTATGTCCAATTCGCGCTAGCGTGTAGACCGATCTAGCCTTTCACCTCGCAGAAAGTTATTTGTGCAGCTTGAATGATGCAGTTGCATCGCTGTACACATGGCCGTGTTAATTGGGAGTCGGATGTCTGTAGCATCATCATCATCATAGACAGCAATACATCAGTGGTTCACACTGATGCTTAACTGCCACACAACCATGAAGAAGAAGAAGCAAACCCTGTCTAGGAAGAGAGAAAGAAAAAAGAGGGAGGGGATGTCTGTAGCCCAGTGGTTTAATATTTTTTCTCCACTGTATTTGCCCACTTTTAGTTTCTTTGTCTACTGTACGCTTAAGCTGAGTGCCGTGAACAAAAATGGAGCGGGAACTTGACAAGCCTCAGAGTTTCGAACACAAACATAACGAAGGGTAAATATGGTATTATTCAACCTTGTGGCACACCGCTGGATGCACAACACTAGTATGAAAAAGTCCCGTTCATATTGACCTTAAAGCAACGATCTTTTAGGTAATCGGCGAACCACAGAAGTAGAGGTTTTTCTATACAATACTTACGAAGCTTCACAGGAATCCTTAAACAGTCTACTCGATCAAAGGCTTTAGTGAATTGTAAAAAAAACACGTTAACTGGTTTGATTTCATTAGCTCTCTTAGTTTAATCTTTCTGAGCATCAAGTAAACTAGTAACACAAGAAAATCTCTGTCGAAATCCATATTGACTCTCTGGCAATAGTGCAAACCGAAGTAAGTGCTTACGTAAGTGGTTGCTATTCAAGCCCTCCAGGACCGTTAAGACAACCGCAAAGTACAACCGGCTTGTAATTGATGAGCAGATTGCGACTATCGCCTTCAATGATGGGTGACCCGGTGTACATCTTGCAGACTTTGGACAGCTTGTGCTCTCGAGGAGGTCGGTTTTAAAGTTCACACGACAGACTTGACGTTTGTTTAGTACACGCCCTTAGTACGGGAGGGCATCCAAGCTTAGAACCGGAAGACTTGTTTTCGCAAAGGGTTAATTGTTTTTGAAACACAGTGTGTGGCGTGAAGGTAAATGTTTTCATCACATCCGTCGAACCCGTATCAAATATATGGGCAACCTTTGCGGAGGTGACAGCAAACACCCAGGCACTAGTCGCCAAGATCGTTGACACTTTCTCTATTTGACACGGTCATTACAACTGCGTGGCGCAAATAAGTGATGACAAGATGACTTTTAGTGATGGACGCATCAGTGTCGCTGAACAGTTTTTGAAGCACTAGACTACACTACTGATGAGCTCTAATGAGAGCGAAACTCAAGTATAGTGCCTCTTTTCGAAGGGGGCCGACAGGGAGGTCTATGGGAATGCGACAGCTGCGATCAATTGTGGGTGATGTTCAATCTATATCTAAATTTGTTGATCAGATCCAGCTGGTACTGAAGTTTGACGATCCATACAGCTGTCTTTCCCGATTACAGGCTATCCAGGACACAGTGTCTGCTGGTTCATTTATCTCCAGCTGGTACGTGTTCCAAGTTGACCTGTTTATTGGTAATAAGTACTTTGTAAATTGCCGAAGTGGCGTTTTGCGAGTAGGTCGTTAAGATCGTCTGGTGTGGGCATACTTATTGATGGTTTTAATTACGACATTCAAAATAAATTGCCCAGGTTTATCTAATGATGGGTGTGCTTGGGTGTCAAACCAAAAAATCGCGAAATTGCTTGGTCAGGAGAATCCAGTTCTTTGCGAAGTTTGGTCCATTCCCAACAGTTTCCAATCCTTGGTGTCTGAAGTGTTTGCCCTCACTTTCCACTGACGGTGTGCGATTTTATATAAGATACAAAAGCCTTCAAAAAATAAACAATGTAGCTGTGGGGGACCCCTCTCATGTGTCTTGCAAAAACTTATCAAGATTCCTCCGGTCTTGGGTGGTTTAACGTTTTATAAATGGTAAGTATGTTGTTTCTTTTTGGGTGAAACGGGGAACTAATCGACTAACTGATTCGTCCAAATGTCGATTCATGTATTCAGCAACCTTGTTCGAGCTAGAACAAGAGGATGGGCTGTTACATTCTTATATATCGATGAGGCATCGTCTAAAGCGACCGAAAAGGTTTTCGATGAACCGTAAGTCAACGTAGACGGTGAGCTTCATTTCTGTAGCATGTTTTAAAAAGCTTTGTGAATACGTCCCGATAAAAGATAACGGATCGAGTAGGCATTATCGCATAAAACTGTTTTTATTACCAATGTCTCAAAAAACCTTTCACTCAAAAAAGCAAATGGACATTTAGAAAAAAATTCCGGCTGTAGAAATGCCTAAAAATGCAACCTGCATCAAAAATGATCGCCACTAATTTTAAGCGCGTCAGTAATTCTGGGAAAAATTCCCGTAGTTGCGAAGACACACTGAGAGAACAAAATGTACGCCACAAACCGAAGGCAATGGTCCTATACCAGAATAATTTAGAAGCAGATTGGCGCAAAGTTGATAAGTGACGCTCAACGAATAAGGTAATCGCATTCTCCATTACGAGGTAATACTCACAACAAGTAACAAAGTCAGCGTTGCGTCATTGTTTACTATCCACCTGTATACACACAACCCACAAATGTTGAAGTATTGTAAGGCTTTACTGATGAACCTGAGACAACCCAGTCTATGCGCTCAAGAACATTTAGCCGTCAGTCATTAATAGGAGCAAAGACTTGCGGGCAAACTTATGCTCCCGATAATTCGTTTTCAGGCCTGTACATTTACATAAGGGGGTAAGAATTTTACTCAACATATTGATCAGACCTATTACAGGGGAACTAGATTACTGGCGTGTCAGTTGCAATAGGGTGAAAACCACCCACAATTGATCGCACCTTTCGCATTCAGTTGAACTTTCCAGTCAGCCTCTTTTTTTTAAAAAAAAGCACTATACTCAAGTTTCACTCTTATTAGAGCCCTTCAATGAATACACATCTCTGCAACAATCGAGATTTGAACTCCGCTGGCGCTCCCCTAAAGCAGCTGTGTTTTGCGGCGCGCCATTGACGTCACATTAAGCGCGACGGAATCAACATATGCAAGCGCTCAATCATATGTGCCTGCGAGTAATGCTCAAATTCACCGATGGCCTCGAAAGAAGGCACACAGTAATTGTCCCGTTAACTCCAGTCGGTGACCTCATGATTAGGACTTCTCAAGTTGAAGTCACACAGACCATGAAACCTGTTGAGCGATTTTGTGACTACTGGTAAGTAGTAGGAGGTTTAGCAGTGTATAGTAGCAGCATAGTGGAGTATATTGATTCGTTTCGAACTGGGCTGACAAGAAAACCTGTAGAAATGTGACTGATGCGATCAGTTGTGAATGATGTTCAAATTACATCATCTAAACTCCCAACATTTTACCGGTAGTCAATCAGTTGTTACCGATTTGACGGATCCTTTACATCATGTTTACCTATTGACTTGAACGCATAGGCTGGCGATCGATTTGGTCACGTTGGAACCACGGCAGTCAGAACACCTGAACAAACCGCTTTTGAAAATACAGTATAAACTTGCTGTAGGCTTATCTTCGTGCATCACTCACGATCCAAATCGGTCGGTATTATATGGGTTTCATAAAATCATGCTCAAATCTCTACCATTTGTGGCGTTGGGCATGTATCCCTGATCAACATATTTTCCAAACGTGGCAGCTTTCGTAGGAGTTTGTTGGTAAGGGAACAGCACAGATAAAACTCGGCCTAGTGACCTAAATGTGTACGCCAAACTTGCACACGAAACCGTCCACTAATTATGCTGTTATGACAAACGTCGTTAGGTTGGCCCAGATTCAACACACCCAGATGTTAAAACAGTGTATTAGTTTAAGGAAAACAGTTCATTTCACATTGTATCTTTGGTGAGCTACCCTGAAAGTTGTTTGGATTAGGCTAAAACATATTCAACAACGAGTGATGACGTTGCCAGAAGATCGTTTGTGCTTAGATGGGGTCGCAGTCGACGTATCGGCAGCGCACTGAGCTGTTCAAGCGTACGCAGCCCTTCTGGACAAGGCAGTGAACGCGTTGCCAAAGCATGACTAGCCGCCGGTTATTTTGTCTTTCTAATAAGATCAACGTGCTTTACAAGAGACAATTTGGCTTGAGATGAGGATGCACTGGTAAGTTGGAAGTAATCTGAGTACTGTTGTCATCCTTTTCGGGGTGCAATCAACATTAAGCCGTACAGGTAACATCGACAATAAAGAGGACTCGCAACTCAGAAGTACATGCCATATCGTGCTTTTACAGGCGGTAGCGTCATTCTTAAGTACGTGGACGGATGGGCCGTTGGTCGTTGAAGGCGCGACCAATCAGGAGGCAACTTGAGTCTTAACACGAATGTGGGGCACACAGACAGCCTTGAAGCGTACACTAGAGTAATCGAGTACAGTGGCCCTAACAACCTAATAAGTAAACCGATTGCCGTAGTCGCTTGTTTAGTTACTGATACGCAGTTGGGAGGTAGATTAAGTTCTTTTGAAACAATCGTTCCAAGGTCCCGTTAACAGTTCGACGTCTCTAACAGGCTAATTATCAGAGCCCATAAGATGGATGAATTACCTCACATTTGGTCGTATCAAACGGGAACCGGGTGTTCGCGTCTGTGCAGTTTGAAACGTTCTAATCACTCTGCCTCTGCCACGCTATCACGTTTACACCCAATTTTAGTGTTTATAATTTAAGCGCAGTGTACTGGTGTTGCTGAGTCCTTACCTTGTAGACAACCTTTTTGCTTATATTAGGTCCGTCCGCAAATGCTTAGTCCTCGGTTAGTTAGCGTAAGATTTCTACATGAAGTTGGATCAAAGCCTATCACACGAAGGCCAACTAAGCACAACCGTTTCTGTGATGAGTTTAATGTGTCAGCATTTATATGGCAGGAGCACATCAAAACGGATGGAAACCAGAACGATAATAAATCGGTACGTTCACAATGGTAGTTGACTGAGAGATTGAATCGCATAAGTCATGAAACTTTCATGAACCACAGCAAGGTAATCGGCACTGTGGTGTTTTGTTACGCAGGCCTCAGACATAAACTAGGAAACAAGCAGTGGTGAGTCATCACTGAAAGGAACTACAAATAGTTGTGGGGTAAACATGAACATAAATTAGAGTGGGTTAGTAATTTCGTGTTGGCAACAACAGACTAGTTATTTATGTTATGTGAATCAAGAAAACTGTGTTGATTCTTTAGTTCAATTTCTTCGTACTTCCGCTTAATTTGCGCTTACAGCTGTCCATTAAAACAATGACTCATTTGCCCTATCTTGCTGCATACGAGTAGCCTTAAGGACGGTGTGTATCATCTGTGGTATAACATAGTACAAATAGAAACCAAAACGGTAAGCCTGATGAGTCTGAACAAACACGTCCCTAGGAACAGACAATGTGAATCAAATAGTTACCAGAACGAAAGAAACAATATGTTGTCAGTCGTATTCAATTCTTCACTGATCTCATGATTCTGCCTGTTGGGAATTGAATGGCAAAGACAAAATCTTCTGAGTATCTTTACTGTAGTCCAATAGAGTTGGTTCACCTTCTGGTTTCGTTAACTTTTGTGTATTCGTTCGCGTTTGGTGTGAATTCGTGAAATCTAAAAGCTAGCTGAACGCAACAGTGTAGCGAAAAGGCGTCCAATAAAGCACAATCTTTATTGTCCAACACGCTAGTTACCATGCCACACGAGCGCTCGCGATTTTGAATCACAATTCCAGTCCACAACACCCCCTGGTTTCCGCTCGCACGTCGTGTGCACTTCTACCCGGGGGTTTTCTGCCTGCTATTCCTCGGCCGTTTATCCGATTTCGTTGAACGATAGCTTGTCCGATCGCTCGTGCTGTCCTCCGTCTATCAACCATGGGCTTTGACCGTAATCCACAGCTGTGTCGAGATATTCCTGACAGTGTTTGGAATAATCACACCTTCAATTTGGTCATTCATTCTATTTCGGCTGCCACGTCTCGCCCGTTGATCCGATCCGGTCAAGCGATGACTCATTCGGTCGACCACGCCGTTCTCCATCCGCTCACCGTGGGTGTTTAAACGCACCTCCCCCCTGCGTTGGGGTATTCCGCCGAGAGCTGGAATGCTCGCACTTCCTGCCTGACAACCCCCCACAACAGTAACCTCTGGTCTCATAAGTCCGTCACATTTAGATGAGTCTTCAGCTATAGGTGTTTTTCATAGCATAACCTGTGACTGGTCGAGAGATGAAGTTTAGGGCACTGCGTGAAATTATCGGAGAGCACACGAAGTATGTCGTAGAAGTTAACTACACAGTACACTTCGGAAGCAGCCATAATTTCCACATAACTTTCAGTTCATTCTGTAAATAAGACTCAGGTTGATTTTTTTATATCGTTGTCTTATGCACTGCGTACAAAGACCTTCCACTTTGGTTGGCACATGTTTCTATAGCTGAACAGGTACACTAACCATGTCTAATTTGTGGGGGTTCTCAATAATATCGTAACCATTATACCCATACGAACTGCTTCCAGTTTACTATATGTTTAAAAAGCCTTTGAACCACCAAGCATAAAAGGGGAACAGTACGACAAAATTTTCATATCGCTCGGTGAAACGAACTATGTGATTCAACCAAAATAAAGTCATTTTTGTATGACTTGCCAACCAACAGTTTGACGGAGACAACTACAATGGTTTGTAGTACAACAATTAGTGATTCGAGTTTACTTTGGCTCACCTCTGATTTATGCGATCGCGGAATCCTTGAGGACTCAATCATTGTGAGTTCGTAACATCCGATAGATTGGATCAGTTTCGACCAGAGTCTAGCAGATGGGAGAGCATACTGTAAGTTTTTCCTGTTTAAGTGTTGAATCGTAAACCAAAGAGGTCTAAATCTACTGGCTTGACATTGGGTTCTTTGGAACAACACACCAGTAAAACGGTTATTTTCCGCGTTGAACAACAATGGTAGGGCGTACGAATCACACCATGGCACGTTTTGTTGCAACTTCATGGACTCATACGGTTGCTTCTTATTCTAGTCAAATTAGTTTTAATCTTACCACGAAGTGTGTCGAGTATTCAATGATGTTTACACCTGCGGTCAGCAATTACGTTTCTCAAATCAGGTCAAATTCTTTACTACAAATCGATCAGTCTCCCGTAGTTCTTAAGCACTGAATTTTCATACAGGTTTGTGCTGAGTGCGCCGAAAATCAAATATAACATCGTTTCAAACCGAAACTGTTTTTCTCCAGTGCATATCACTGTCGATAGTTGAACAGTGCTGAATTCAAGGGACAACATAGTTTGACACGCTATCGGAATGTGGAGGAGTGGACTGTCCGAACACTGGACTGTCAGAAGAAATCTGAAGAAGTTGATCGATGATTTTTATTAGTTTGGTGATTATGAATAATGAACTGAAAGTGAATAACCAAAAGACAAGTCTAACTTAGTCATGTGGATCTACGCTGTGCAAGTGGTCTTGGTTATCAACCCACATAAACATTCTGAATGGTAACGATCTAGAATACATGTGCGCCAAACACTTTTGCTAAGCGTTGTTAAGACAAAAGCAAAACTGGAGTGGACAAACTAATCAGGTTTTACTTTGATGTGTCGGAGGAGAAAACATCCAATTTGGCAAACAAACTTACAGAAGACTATCATACAATTTACTCATCCCGTTGTCTAAATTGATGGTGGTTCCTTATAACTGATAACGTGAAGTGGATAAACGGCAAAAAGTGAAGTCGCAATCCCAGATGGAAATACTAGCGTCGAAAAAACACCACCGAATTTTATAAAACCACTTGTTCCTGGTCACAGCCATATAGACAACTTTACACTATAGGAAATAAAACAGTTCTATGTTAAAAGAGGTAAGTAGATGCTATCGAAAAGAGGTTAGCATGAAAACTTTTTCATAATCAACAAGCTCGTTAGGTCTGAATTTACTTGGAGACAAGTGGGGCTTTTTTAGGACTTCAAAATAAGTTGAACTGCCATCCAATATGGAATCTTAAAGTACGCTCTGATACAGATCTGAGGCAAATTATCGCACCCCATGTCGATCAGCTGTTTAGACATTTAACAGGAAGTAATTGTGACAGCTGGCAGATATGCGAGATACTGAAGGTCAGTCGTAACACCGTATTTCTCCATAACGATTGTTATTGGTTCCGTTTTCGTTTCTGTCAAATGCCAGGTCCATGAATAAGTCGAAAAGATATGGTGACATGTCTTGATGGTGACATTTGTCCAGTGTCTAAGGCGTGTATGCGAGAGGAAAGTGAATCGTGAGAACCTGGGTAGGAGGAGGTAATAAATTTGGCTCGATTTCCTCGGTGGACCATTCGTTTCCAAAATTCGACGTGTTTCATGAGTGAGCTGCAATGTGCAATATGTATCTGATGCTATGCAGCTAAATGTGTTCGAGAACCCATCATACGAAAAACGCCTCCAACCCCCATTTAAGACCCACATAAAGACTAATTAATCGGAAACACTTTCGCCATGGATGTTTCCGTTCGATAGAGGTGTGCGTAGCTCTGTTGAGTAGCTCTGCAATATGCACATAATTCTGACAATAGGCAATTCTCGTCTTAGCAAAATTGGCATTATCGATCGCGCCCAGTTCCATTATGTGCGTGAGCGATGATAGCCGGTGCTGTGCAAGCAAGCTGTGTTGCGAGACGGTTTACTGTGTTGCTTAGTTATCCTGATGGCCGGATGACTCGAAGGCTGGGTTCAGCGCCAGACATATTCCTAAAAGTAGGACAACGACAGAGTGGGCGTTGAGCTCCATCTATCTAAACGAACGGTCCAAACATCTTGGGCGTCCGGATTGCGGGCCTGCCAGTCGCGTGATCCGACTTGGCGCCCATGTCGCTCCAAGCCCCAGAATCCGGATTATCTTGACCCAGCGCAGACACTTCATCGCGCGTTGCGATTGTTTTATGTGAGTCGAACTTGAAGTACTTGGTGCTACGACTACGTCCAAGGACAAACGGAGCAGGGTGATTGGTTCGAGGGTCCGAGCACAAAGCGCGACTTAGTCAGTCACCCAACCATCTATATCATATAGAACAATTTTGATACTCATCGGTGACTTTTTGTAGAGTCCGGCGTGAACTGATTAAGAAATCCTGTTTAGGCAGTCAATCCACTGGATCCTTTGGCGTATTCCATGACACGATCGATTGAGTGGGTAACTAGATTCAAATGTGAAATTTCGGAGCTTCTGGCATGGATTCGTAATTCAGATGGTGGGAAACTATTTCTGTCACTGGCTCGAACCTAGCGGGAATCCAGATTTTCGATAATTGGGTCACTTGTAGAGTTTTTTATAATTAAGCCGAACATGAGGAAACTGACCACAAAATTGAGAAGTAGATGTGAATTAATTGTGGACCAGTTTCGGAAAGCAGCGTTCCACATAAACAGTCACAAGGGTTAACGAACCATATATCTTCTGTCCCTTTTTAGAATCGTATTGAATCTTTTTGCACGATTTTCACCTAGGATTGCAATACTCTTTATGTTAAAAACGTTGTCTATTTCTGTAGCAATTTGCGATTAAGCCTATGTGTTCTATATGTGTTCCGTGTTGTGCTATTTAAAAATTTCCACAGTTAAACGTTCTCCTACAGCCTGCGTCATTCATCAGCCTCGTAAGAAATGATTGATGCCCTAATGCCATAGAGCAGAACGACGTAGGTGGTACCCGAAAGAAAAATCACTGGTTAACCGAGAGATTGTCAAAACAATTGTCCTTTTCGCCTGTGAAGTTTTTATGCTGAGCATATATTTCTTCTTCCTCAAGGCAATTCGTATGTCTCCAGGTTTCAAACACCCCGTTCAACGTTGTTAGTGGTGATACTGTGTCAGTATGCGATCCTCTCGTCTTTTTCATATTAAGCAAGGCGGTTCCGTCACAGTTCGCTGCGGGCGTATCTTCCATGTGCATTTCGTCCAGGGGGTGGCGGGGACTGAGGCAAAGTATAATCTGGTCAAATTGTCTAGGCTGCCACTTTTGCCTGAGGGCACCTTCCACCGTAATCCCTCGGTGATACATAGGTGTGCAGCAGTCTAGTAAGCACGAACTCACTTGTGAAACGTGTGGTGGTCAAGAACGAGTTACTGAATAGCCTAAGTAAATGCAGGCGTACCTCTGGACTTTCAGTGACAATAAAATGAACGAATACAACAGAAAAGTTATAGAGTTCGAGCAAGTTACGGTAATCGGAGAATCTGACTCACAGGAGATGTGCACAAGTACTCAGGATGATCTCCACAATATTCCTAACTCCCAGTGACGGGGAGGTAAGGATATTGAAGAGTTACTGTGGGCTACTGAGGCGTGATTGAAGCTGCGACGATGTTCGTAGTACGACGAAGCTAAAAAACTGGATGAAAAATCTAAGTAGTATCGTCAAACGACTGTGCAAACAGACAGGAAAGCAGACCGGTGTGCAAACATTTTGTATTGTGTAGTAAGATCACTTTAATCATTTTGGACAACATACAAAAGTGGTGCAAAAACGTTGTTCTATAAGAGTGAAGCATCGTTAGTTACACAAAAATAAGAAAAACTCTAAAAACGTTATTTTCAGTTCCGTACACTCCCTGCCCAGTTACTTGTTGCTATGATCATGTGAATCAGCATTCAAAGGGACGCTAAAATGTTCAAATGACCCAACTGTTAGGAATTCTTTAGATAGATAGGTTACACACAATCATGCGGTCGATATAAGTAGAAGTGTGAATCCAAGCAGTAACTCCATCAAAAGGTCCCTACGATACAATGGTTCTAAGCTTATACAGTGAGATCCATTGCTTTCACAACCGCACTTGTTCACAAGTACACATTTTAGTCGCAAGGAATCTATCTATTTCAGTTTGAACATCATCCACAATTGATCGCAGCTGTCGCATTCCCATAAACTTTCCAATCGACCCCTTTCGAAAAGAAGCACTAGACTCGAGTTTCGTTCTCATTAGAGCTCGTCAGTAGTGGATATAATCGCCACTGCCGGGACTTGAACCACGGACACGCTGCACTATTGATGAGCTCTAATGAGAGCGAAACTCGAGTCTAGTGCTTCTTTTCGAAAGGGGTCGATTAGAAAGTTTATGGGAATGCGACAGCTGCGATCAATTGTGGGTGATGTTCAAACTGAAATAAACCAAATCTCCGACTACTCATCAGGAATCTATCTCATGCTGACTTAAGTCGAGGATGAAGTTTCTCTGAATGAATTGCCCCTGAGTTGAATTGGCTGATCACAAGCCAAACATATTTTCCGAACAAGGTTTCAAGTAAGGTGTGCCGGGTGAGATCCATAATGATTGGTCATGTTTGGTGATGGAGGCCATGATGGTGTTAGTGACAAAGTGATTACATCTCTGACCGTTCTTACAATATTCAGCCAAAATACACCTTTTATCGTGAATATAAAACCAAAGTATAATCCAGCTGCACACACCTTTGGGATGACGAGGCGAACAGTAAATAACAGTAGCTTACATACCAAACTGGAAACGCGGCTGAATAATGCAAACAAGCAATCACTGGGACTGCACTTAAACTTCAGTCAAACTGTCAATCAAATTCTGAGGGGTAGATTTTCAGTTTTGAAACATGCCCACGTCTTCAGTAAATGGAAGGCGGTTATTATTGTTTTAGTAGCTTTGAGTTAATTGATAATAATAATAATCACGAAACTCGCGGACAGAATAGCGAAGGATCATGGTCGATTTCAGCTGAAAAATGCCGCCAAGTCAGTATAATGGTTTATTGAAAATAAAATTGTTTGGTTTGAACAAATCGTGCTGATTAACGGAAGAAGATTAATACTGGGTAATTGCGAACAACTGTGTATGGCGAACTGGACGAAGATGTGGACGTATATTCACAAATATCTCAATAAAGTGGGTGATTTGTAATCACATTACGTTGCTTACACGTGTGAAAGCAAACGGATAGCTACATCATTTGGCTTAAATATATAAATACTGTGTAGCGAACAAGCTCGTTTTTAGTCGTTCATCATCAGGCTAAATACATAACAGTTATATCACATTTTACAGGGGAATCATGAAGGGGGTAAACATGGAACGGGTGGTTAATGAGGTCAGTCGATTCAATGTCACACTGCATTAAGTACCCACTTGAACAGTGGTTCTTGACAGGCTAACAAGATGGGGGGATGGTCAAGGCAGATCCAAAGTCGGAACAAAACGTTACTGAACTCACAGGGGTGGGTTGTACAGACGAATTCCAATAACTTCTGCTGTGGACAGAATCCTAGACCTCACCGCCCTCGACTGGGTGACCTTAACTCAGTAAATTGGGCGAAATGCGTCCGTCACATTAGTATAATGATTGGAATCCACCAGGTGCGGTAGTATGGCGCTGTTGACGTATTTCGTTATTCCACTGTTGAGCCAAGCTGATGAACTCCGATTGCTTACAACGACGTTGCAGGTTAATGGGTATCCGCTAAGGTTTATCAACAGACACAGTCAGCAACGTATAGCAGTAGACAAGGTCTCCACGGTTGGGAAGAAGAAAGTCTATATTGAACTGCCATTCAAAGGTGACACTTCTTCACTTCGAACAACAAAACGCCTCGTCGACTCCATTAAGCGGGCATACAATGCGGCTGAAATCATAGTCGTTG
>JTDE01001039.1:0-13234 GCA_014338405.1 Paragonimus skrjabini miyazakii | reverse complement strand
AAGCCTTAGACTCTCATGGACCTGATAGTTTTGCGTTGTTGTTCTCAACCTAATTTTCTATTTTATTTTCTTAATCCCCCACCCTAATAGTGTCATATATATGTTCCTGGTTATTGTTATTTGGTACTGAAGAGGCAATACGAAATGCTAGCATCTACCTCTGTCCGTCTTCTTACTGCTTTGTTCAAATTTATGAAGGGAACCAACTGTTTCAAATTTTTAAACTCTTTCAGTTTGTGACTGGATGCTCCTGCTAGGGTTAAAAGGTTTTTAATCGCATGGATATTTTAACTGGGCTGTATATAAATCGGGTAGGGATCGTATGGTTCGACCACATGTAGGATTTGATAAACTGACCGTGGGAGTCGGGTGCATAATGTTGGATATAATTGATGAGTGATTACACAGCTTTCGCATTCTATTTTCGAACAGATAAACTAGACTCGAGTATCGCTCTTGTTAGAACTGTTTACTAGTATACATCTGTGCGACAACCAGGATTGGAACTCCTGTCACGCTTCTTTGAGTCAATAGTATTGACCACTACGTCATTAACCTCACATTAGTCGCGACCGAATTATCATACCCGAAAAGTCAACCAATTCTGGTTGAGTACTGCTTAGTTTGTCCGATCGTCTAGAGAGTGGATTCAATGATCGTCCTGTTAGCCTCAAACGGTAGCTTCATCATTAGGATTTCTCATCAATTTAGAAGCACAGGAATTACCAAGTGTCGTAGGCGAAAGTTTGATTGCTGACAAGCTGTTAGATATTTTGGCCGATACCTGTTGTATGTTACACGAAGTAGACAAGCATATGCACTTCGGATGAGCTCTATAAAAAACGAAGCCTCTTTTCACGAGGATCCGGCTGACCTGCGTGAATGAGAAAGTTGTAATAGATTGTGAGTGGTACCCAAGTTGTACCAATCAGAAGATTTCACTGTGGGCTGAAGAGTTTCGACAAAGGCATAATAAAGACCGGTGAACAAATGTGATGCCACTGGACGAACATATCGCACATTATCCGAGTTGCGACTTACGAATGCCGGTGATATAAGATTATTCAAGGTAAGATGGGCATAAAACAGTCTAGGCTTGTACCCTAAAAAGTTGAAAACAGAAGAATCCTCAAGCAGTAGCTCATTTTCAGATTAGTTGTGCCGTTCGGCTGAGACTCAATGGAGCCCGTAAACCAGTGCTGATGTTAAGAGCACTAAATGAAACTGTGCCGAAACTTAGTCTGCCTCAAATTTCTAAATGACGCTATACCTTTGTGAGATATGATAGTATGAACAGTATGTGCTTACTGGTCATAACTCGTCAGAAGTACACGACCGCTTTCGTGATTATTGTAACTTATCAGGTATACGTACCGCCGGTGAAACTCGATTACACATCATAGTGTGGAAAAAGTAGAAACTGAAATCCTCAAGCAGGTAAATGTTTTGGTGGATTTTCGAGAAAGAACTCTTGTGTAAATCTTTCGGATGTAATTTATTGGGTCCAAAATTCTTGACTAACTATAAAAAAGACTATGCGAAATTAATCTGGGTGCAGAAAACTCTTCAGTCCATTGCATACGAATGACAGTATTTGTTTGGAGTGGATAATCACCTCAGTCGATTTGTCCACATATGGGAGATTCGGACAGTATATCCTTAAATGCTGTTAGGCTCACTTTAGAGGATATACTCGATTACGTTTGAATCAAAGGAAAATATTCTAATCGATGAGAGTGAATTGCAAGAGGGGTATGTAGAGGATCCTGATGTCAGTTTTATTAGCTTGCGTGAAGCCATTGCAAATATCAAACAGGCAATCAGGCGCCTTCGAACGGCACCCCCAACATGGCGTTGTATTCCTATGAAAACCCTTTACCAGAACTGCCAGTGCTCGAGGAGCTTGTATTTTTTAGGTTACACGAAAAGATGTTAACTGTTAACCCTATATGATTATTCTTCTGACGTGATAACATGCATGGTTCTTGTGTACTAATGACAAATGTTGATTTTTGTTTTCCTCGAGGGTGATCTTAACAGAAGCGGTTGATGCAACTATAAACAAAAACTGCTGTTCTTTCAAAAGAAACCTCATACTGATGATCTTGTTCATTTTCCATCCCACCATACATGGCGTTCATGGTATCGTGACCAAACAGGCGAACTCGTGTGAACACAGGCGTCTGTCAAGGCTTGTTAATTTAATAGTTCCCAAAGGTCATTTCTAAATGTTAAGGAACATTTCAACAAATGAACCATTGGTAAAACCGCTTGTTGTGGTTTGAGGTGCATTCACATTTTACGTTTGTGGCAATCATGAATAGAAAGCTCAATATTACCACGTTGAACATTTCGATAGCATCGTTTAAAGAGAGACAGTGTAGCAACTCATGCTTGAGATGCAGCGAAAAATTGACTAATTTTCCGTTGAAGGTATGTTTTAGAACGTTCCACATGCAATCCATATCTTAATCCGATTGGAAACCTTCGAACTCTGCTGGAATACTGCGCACACAAGAAGGTTAGTAAAGGCCATTCATCGGTAGGTTGGGCATATGTTATGTAATAGGAAGGAAACAGTAGGGACCTTTTTTCTATAAATCATCTATCAGAAACTTTTCACTAGTTAAAGCATCGAGGTTTTCAAACGAAATCGAGAGGATACCTATTACTAGTTTTTGTGACCATGTTATACGACCAAATAATCTTGTGATGACGATTTTTGGCATTGCTTCGATGAAAACATTTACGGTCAACTCAAAGGCAATGAGTTGTGGGTGTTCTGATTAGTCTTCAGGTATTGTAAACTTTCTTGTCATTTACGAGTAAAGGGCGATAGCTTAAGTTCTGGTGCCGGTTGTTGATTGTACAAGTCCTCTCTCACATTAACACATTGATTAAGACACAAACACAGAATGTAGACAATCAATCACCGAAGCTGCTTTCAACGTTCAATTCAAACTGTCACGATTAACCCATTATTGACAAGCTCCAACAAGGGCGAAACTCGAATGCAATACATCGTTTCGAAAAGGGTTAGCTGAAACGTCCACGAGAATACGAAAGGTGAAGTCGAGTTCGGAGAATGTTTAACTTATATCTCACTTGCCAAACTGGGACACCCAAGTTATCCGTGTTTACAGTGTATGTCTGTTAATTGTGTCTAGTGGTGACGATGACCAAATGCAATCAAATTTAGAAATCCTTTGACGTCTCCTGTACGAAAGAGAGCAGGGTTGCATAAAATATCTAGCAAAGGTTGACAGAAGCAACATGTTTTGATCGCTGTGCTGTATAACGCTCCATTGCCTAACCTACCGCTGCCTCCCCGTACATCTTCAGTATACACCGGGATATAACCACGATACCAGTTAAACATTGCTGTTATGTTCATATGGAAGCGGGAACCGTACGAACATCGGCCTCAGTATGAGCCACAAGTTCAGTCAACAGAAGACGCTTTTCTTCTCTTATCACTGGTTACTTTTGATCAACGCCTCCACGTCGGCCACTTATTCAACATCATTTCTATTTTGCGCAGGACATATTCACCGTTTGTTCATATTGATTACATTTGGCCGTCATCTCCACCATGTCGTGTTAAAAGTGCTCCGAAAACTGCGCCTGCCGTGATCCCAGTGTATGTGGATTGCGTAGGCGTTGCACAGTACGGCTACGTTTAGGATGAGTCATTCTGTGCTCACACACAAAAAACTGAACACGTCAATCTAGTTGTACTTTAAAGATAAGTCGGATGAGTGATCGGCCACATTTTTTAACCTTTGTATCCTCTTTGAGCCGTAACTTTTAGAGTCAGGGTATTTAGTTGGTCTTGTCTGTAAAAAAAACCTTGCACTTAGATGGCTATCTTTAGTACTCGAAAGAAAGGGAATAGCATGCCATTTTACTATCACTGTTAATTACAAACTAGTTCATAAAATAGACTGTGCTTACAGTTTTTTATGAGTGTCGATTTGACATTAATTTATACAGTTGTTTTAAAAAAGACTCATTTGTGAATAATTTAGACTTTGGCTAGATTCAAACCAGCGACAGAAACAGCATGCTCAGACGAGGCAAGTGTCCTACAAGTTGACCCACGAAGACGTGCCGGAAGCTCGGAAATGCCATATTTAAATGCATCATATGAAATCTACCACCTGATCCAATAGATTGACTGACTAAGCAGGATTTCCCACTCAGTTCACGCTGGAATCCACCAACGCCGCCGATGTGCATAGAAATTTCATAATCGTCAAACTACTTATCCGTAATACCACTGGCTGTATGGTACAACACGTGCCACGCCTATTTCTGTCACTGGCCGGAATCTAACCAAAATCCAGATTTTTCTCAGTTGGGTCTTTTCTAAATTATCAACTCTGGCGAACTACTTATTCGTAATAAAATGTTTGTTTCTTTTTGGAACCTCTACAAAAGACGAAAACATCGAAATGGTTTGACGAACGTGTACGTACCTTACATGTAAGGGATATGTATAGACTGGAAAAAGGCGGAGGGCGAACGTTTGGTTATACTCACTTCTAGATCAAAAAATCATGGACCGGACAGTATAGTTATTCTGACAAAAGAATTGGCATCTGTGATGTCGCAATATCACAATCCCAAGATGAAAGTTCAATATTGCTTGGGTCCTCCAAGACGGTACTGCTGTTTTGTCTTCCATGTTTTGTTTAGACAAAGTTCTGAATGCTTTTTACCTATAGAACCAATACTGCAGTGACTAGAACTTGAAAACTGTATCAGTTGTATGAAAAGAACGGCATTATTGAGATGATATATTTTCAGTGCTCATGTAACCTTGTGCTTATCGTCAGTCTTACAGTTCTCTGTACGAAACGGAACCGCCTGAAGCTCGAACATAATGCACCGAAATGAACATTAGTTATTGCTACAGTATGTTGTCATTTTTGTTTAAGCAGAACATAATTGACTTCATCTCGTCTCTCGAACGCCGGGTATCACGGATTAACTGTGATAGAAACATGCTTAACAAAGCCAGATCACAAACAGTCGCTGGTGACTGATTGAAATATACTTTACCAGTGGTGTTTAACATAGCTTAGAAGGCCTCCCCGATATAATTAATACAAATAATGGTTATATGGGAGTTGATACATGTAACTTCCTCCAGGCATCACGTTG
Organism: Paragonimus skrjabini miyazakii; assembly: GCA_014338405.1. Lineage (NCBI taxonomy): Eukaryota > Metazoa > Platyhelminthes > Trematoda > Plagiorchiida > Troglotrematidae > Paragonimus > Paragonimus skrjabini miyazakii. The sequence goes on along the minus strand of JTDE01001039.1, from coordinate 8,068 downwards.
CACGTCAAGCAACTGAAACCATAAGGGATGACTTTCTTAAACAGGTAAGCAGGCAAATTGACATGTCATGCAACGAATCCAATACCCTAAACGAACCCTCTAAAATTGGTTAACGTAATAATTGGTTTCTCATCTGTTTGAATAAGCCTTTTCCTATGGTTTCATCCGTATGAAGTTCCATGCCACAACTGAATGAGGTCATGGTGGTCATTTCTCAAACAACCCATTTCGACTCTAAGTACATAGGTGTCCCAAAAGTGAACATTTTAGACCCTGGAAGTCGTATTAATCAGTCATGACACCGTTAAAATGTACCGGTGATCATTCCTGGGTGAAGATGGGGAAGTCTCATATGGATATGCCATAATAAGATTAAGTCATCGGAGCCCTAATGTATAGCATTTTAGGGTCAACCTAAGCCAAGCTTCAGTAGGTAAGGTTCGCTACTGAGTAAGAACGATCTAGAACCAAAACCAAAGGCTAATCAGTAGATGTCCAGTTAGAGTAGTCGCGACTTTCCATTCATGTTGTTGTATTCGTATACGTGTGCAATCGACGGTAAGCATTACTGCCCTCTTATATGAATAATTGTTTGTTGTCTATCTCCCAGTGCACATACAATTTTAAAACAAAGCATTTTGGTATTGTTGTTTGTTATCGCACAGTGAATGTGCGACCTTTGTCAGTTCGAACTTGTGTTGACGACGTCATTCCTTTTCTGTTCATCGTATGTGATACACAGAATGGGTTTTCAAGTCAGAAGGAGAAGTTGGTTGGTATGACAATTGATCAATCGAAATTTGAATAATGCTTACCCAGCGGCACCTGAGTGACTGAATGCAAGAGGTTATGAGCAACAAGTGTGAGCGATGTGCCCTTTGTACGTCAGGTCCGGGCTAGTCATCTGATGCACACTGACCGTGAGCATTTGTTTTGTCCGCGAGTGTACTCTGTGTGAATGATTTGTGTGGCCAGAACGTTAGAGAGAATTGTCCGTTTTGTCCGTGTTTGTTACAGACACACTCGTTACAACTATTTTTCAGGTAAGGACATCTCGGCTTATGAATGCAACAATTTAGGTACATTTAAACTGTCTTACAATATTAGCTACACCCTTCTATCCACTACATTATGTAACTTAAATTCCATAAAACACATTTAAGATCACCTTGACCGAAAGATTTCCGTAAACATTAAAACTGGTGCTTTCGGGAATGTAGAAAGAAAGGTAAAGTCAAATCACAAAGCTTGTCAACAGTATACAGAGAAGAGTTATTTAAGCACTACTCAGTTGAGTCGGAGAGAAATAACCTTCAATGTTGACATTGAAATTAATAATCCGGGTAAACATGTATTGTAACACGTATTGTAACAATGCCTTGTAGTCTTCTATCTTAAACTTGCTGCTAGAATTCAGTTGACGGTTCAGCTGCTTACACACCAAAGTTCTTCGAGGCAAGCTAGGTCATTCACTATATAGGAATCTATCGTTAAGCCCTAAACACTGCCCCGGTCTCCTAAACAGATTGTAATGATTACTAATGAGTAGTCGGGGATTTGGTTAATTTCAAGTTGAACATCACCCACAATTGATCGCAGCTGTCGCATCCCCATAGACTTTCCAGGCGGCCCCTTTCGAATAGCAGAAGCACTAGACTCGAGTTTCGCTCTCATAAGAGCTCGTCAGTAGTGCATATCATCGCCACTGCCGAGACCTGAACCACGGACATGCTGTTCTTGAGGCAACCGTGTTTCCGACTGCGCCATTGACCTCACGTTAGGCACGACCGAATTATCATATGTGAACGCCCAACCACCCTCGCTTATGACTAATGATCAGGTTGCCCGATCGTCTCGAAATGGAGACACAGTTACTGTCTGTTAACTCTAATCGATAACCCCGCGATTAGGAATTCCTAGACAGGTCGAGATCCCCGATCTCATTGAACCTGCTAGGCGATATTTTAGATTACTAATGAGTAGTCGGGGCCGCCTGGAAAGTCTATGGGGATGCGACAGCTGCGATCAATTGCGGGTGATGTTCAACTTGAGATTGTAATGAATCGGTTGATTTTTGACTTTGTTCTTTTGCTTGTCAAGATTGATTGCATGTCCGACCTCAAGCGGCCAGCGTACTTGCATCAGACGAATACTTACAGCCACAACAAGACGGACCTACAACGCCGCGAAGGTGGCATTCATTGAGGAAACTACACAACTGCCGAGCTCAACGAGGAAGGACTCGATTGCCTTGATCGCCCAATCAAATGTAATATATGGTTTGACCGGTACTTGTGGATGCAAGCACGCTGGCCGCACATCGAGAGAACTGGGGACACGCATCAATGATCACATACAAAAATGTTTATGTACCACCGGAACTGGCATCACACGAAGTACAATCACGAAACACCTATACGAGACAGGTCATCGATTCTGTGGTGATACTGCATTCCATATTATATATCGCCCTAGAACGAAGCAAAGTCTACGATTTGCAGAGGCTGTTGCAATTCGTCGAACCAACCCGGTACTATGTGTCCAGAAACAAATGGTTATCAAATTATCCCACCCTTGGTTATTTTATTCCATTCCCAAAAACTTCCCATTGTTCTGAACGTTTTATTTTACATGTTACCATGTATCTGTCTAACAGTTTTGTTTCTAGTCCAGTTTAAAAGTACTTATTAGCATTTCCTCCACTCCTCATTTAACTGCCTATGACCATTTGACCTTGTAACCTAACCGTCCTTATCAGTCTCATGTTGCGTCATTCGAATGCCCTGTTCTTGAGTCTCGATCATTCTGACCTCGCTTATCACGCTCGCATTCTTCACCATTGTTGCCATGCCTGCTTGCCATATATTGATTGCACTAATTTCGTTGTAGTAACAGATGAGATGCGAACGAAATGTCCGTGCACAAGACATCCTATGCTACACTGTGACCTTTTTCAAATTTGTATCGGGGGACCACTGCTTCAAATAATGCGAAACTATAAACTGACCTGTCCACTCCGTTGAGAAAACGGTTTGCGAACTGTATGGTCTAGTTCATTCTCTTAACTTTCCCAAGCCCGACCGCATTGAAACTCTAAACTTTTGAATCGGTGTTTTGATGAATACCGTAGGATTTGAACCAGTCAAGATACAGCACCCACTGAGTCAACCCCCGCAGCTATCGATCAAGTAACTAGCGGTGAACTAAAACAGTCGAACCGGATTCTTTATCAAAGGTTAGCAATGGCTCGCATTCAGTTTCACACGCATCCTTCAGTAGGTTCAAAACCGGTCAATGTATGAAAAGAAAAATCCGTTCTGACATCACTGACTTCCGTCGATCAAGTACGGTATATGGACCAGGCCTGGCTCACCAATGCTAGTCAGTGCTGCAAACTCACCCTAATCAAATCTGGCGGTTGGAGGAAAAACTGGAACAAAACCCTGTTTATCTGCTCAGCTCATAATCAATTTTGAAGGAACCAAATATCTATTCAAATCGTCCATTCAAGCTTGTCGACCAAAATGTCAAAAGCTCAGATTGCCCTTACCGAGTCAAAGTAGAAAGCCCAAGGACCAAGCTGGAGCTGAGGCACTACACCGATACTTCATCATGGGTGGGAAACGCAAAACGGAGGTACATCGTCGTACAGATGTCAAATAGATAGTTGGCTGTTACCCTGGAGCTTAGCGGGAAAAGCGATAGACACTTGAACACTGCAAACGAGAGACAGACGGATGTGTGAAATGAAGATTTAGTTTGATAACGACGTCTTGTGTTTTCAATTCACAACTTAGCGGTTATTAGGTTGAGTATATTTCTTCTAGTCGAAGTTTAAGAGTAACACCATGTAGCTGTGAATGAACAGCAAGTAATACGACCGGTTCGTGCTTAGTAGGTTGCGTTGGAGATCGGGACAAATGCTTCCGCGACTTCCTTACCGTTGTTGACGTGAGCAAACCAGGACGTGAGCCAGCCGAAAAAACCGAGGTTGAAAGTTTAAACAAGCGGATTACTTCTTGCGTCGATCATGTTTCTTCGCAAGTCTAGTCATATTTCTCATATGGACGCAGGTATGTCGATCAATTCTTCCACTAAAGTAACACTTGGACCACATGCGATTTCTCAATTACTCCTGAAAAAATGCCCTTCCGTTTTGAATCCATCATTTGCCTCAATTTTTTGATGCACTTTTAGTAACAGTCAACTAACTGACCAGTGGTGACGTGCTAGTGTCACCAATGCACTAAAGAAACACATTGCATCATAGACCCCTTGCTTGTTTTTCTGTGGTCTTGAGAGTTTGAAAAAACATATTTTCCCTCAACACTATAGCCTAATGCATCTTTTAACCATTGAAACAAATTTGATGAGCATCAGGATATGTCGTTTACCTCTGTCAGGGAACAGTTGCTCATTCATCCCATAAACACTTTCAAGCTACCCGGTTGTTAACAGATCAAACAAGTTGATACATTTTCCATCTCTGATTGAAGTTAGTTTAAGCACAGTCAGTATACAACGAAAACAGACGCCTTACGTTTTACGTTAAACGACTGCAATTCCTGTCAACTCTTCCAAAGCCGATGATAAGGTTTGTGTGTCTTGAATTTGTTATACTGTTCACCTGTTTTTGTTATCCTTCTTTCAAAGGAGTGGAAGTTTTTGCTGTTGAATTATATGACCATCCTCTCTGAAGTCAACTTTTTTAATGTTCATCTCTATGTTACCGCATGTTGTCAAAATATCTGTTTGCGATAAATATTCAACATTGTTCTTTTCGATTATTTTGATCATTGTGCCTGGACATCATCTACTGGATTTTTGTCTAGCTTGTGTTATCGTCGTACAGAACGTCCATTATCTCGTGTATTGCTAGGTGGAAATGGTTGCAATCATGTCATCGAGACAGTCCGGTCGTTTCTGGTGCCCGATAACGATCGTGTCGACTGCTGCTGCCGTTACCTGTTCCTTGTAGTTTTGCCACATGCCCTTGAGGGTAGGGGATACGGGAGCGTCTTTCAGACGAAGAGAAGAATACACTGTTTGCTATTTTCACATTGAATGCGAACACTGAAGAAGAAAGAGGTCACACTCCGTAGTATTCGTCATTAGCTCACCGAACGGCTCTGTGAAATCAAAGGCGACTGTTAGGTAAAGCAAGGCTAGTTGTTGCAAAACTAACCTGATCGCACGCAACACAAGGGGTTCTGTGATTCGCTCAAATCAATTGTTGGCTCATCTGTGCAGTCTACTAAGGCACTGATTGAGGTGGGCTGCCGCTTTTCATGCACCCAATCAGAAAACGTCATTAAAGTCTGACGGAACCACTTCGGTAGCCTAGTAAACCGCCCTGCTACGATTAGTTGGAAGAGCGTGAATAGCCTGCCAACACAAGATAACAATGTTGCAGTTGCTGCCGCCTTAGATTTTCAAAGGGATGCATAGAGCCATGGTGAACTTGTGAAAGGGAAAGGTAGCAAGTGAAAATGGATTGCCAAGCAAAATTTTGAAGAGCGGCGGACTAGTCGGTTCACTTAAGCTGGGAGTAGGAAGCAGTATTTCAAGGCTACCAAGATACCCTGATTTGAATCTTTATTTAAAGATAATGGTTACAAGCGATGCATCGACAGGTAACGAGGCATCAGTCTACCAAGTTAAGTCGGGAAAATGCTGGCAAGAATCTTGCTAAATCGGTTCAGTGATGAAAGTTTGCGAGTCAATTTTCCAGAGTAGCAGTGTGGATTCCGGGCGAGTCGCAGTGCGATGGACACGGTGTTGGCTGCTTGGCAGATCCAGGAGTAGTGTGTTGAATGCAACCAGTCACTATGTGCCGTGTTTGTGAATTTTGTAGTGACCAGTGATCATGTGGCTTCCTTGAAAACCCTGGCTACAACCGTGTCTTCTCACTTGTCTGTTGTGTATGCATAATTCTGTGTACGTCTACTATAAGAGGCATGATACCAACATATTGACACTTTCATCAGTCGTGCAACCATTTGCACGCAGCATGTGTTTGCCATCTCCCCAACGACTCATCCATTATTCTCTTCTTCAAAGTCGTTTCGTTTGCACCCTTTCCAGTGTTGTTTAACAGACTCGATGATTCTGTGTACTTTTCGCTTGGTGGGCTTTTGATTGTCGTTGAGTAAGCTGGAACCCACCTCGTGCTTCTTCTCCCATATTCTCTTGATTGCTACTGTTGATCCCAGACTAGGCTAAAGCCGATTACTTAACATATGTTGCTGGGAATATGCAATTTGTTTTCAGATCTTATCGCGCACTTTTATTCCGTTGTCTGTTGGGATTACATTCTGATTACACTTCAAGAAAGTCATCCCAAATTGTTAGCGGACGAAGGTGCATTGTTTGTTGAATGTTTCGCTTGTTTTTCTGTTCAACTTTAACTTTTTGTTTCTCCTCCTAGTGTTGTATACCACTCAGTTTTGTTGTGAGTAGTATACCACTCGCTGATGACATTCGGAAACAAAAGGGCAAGCACCTAACGCCAGGAAGACGACGGACAAGAAGATAGTGTCGGAATCGGGTGTTCGTGTTATGGGAGAAGTTCCACCAAGGCGAATGACAATGTACTGTCTCCTAATGGATGTGAATATACGTTTGCCGTGTAAATGAGTGTATGCGTCTGTGGTCACATTTTTAACATGAACTGAACGGGAGTGCTCGCAATAAACGAATTCGTAGGCCAAGCGTCTTTTGTGGTCACAACACTAGGATGCAACATTATGTACTTCTATATTAACTTAATTGTCTTCTGTTTTCATCAATATCTTCCCGGCTAAGATTTCACCATTGCAATCTATTCATTTTCCGGGAGATAATGGTTTCACTTTCGTACTAGCCCACCAACTAGCTAACCAGAACTGGACGGCTGAACACAAAGAACTCAGTTACACACCTTCTGGTCTTATTCCTTCGAGTTTACGGCGGATACGTAGAGTGTGAGTGGAATCACAAAAGGTGCAGCACATTACAGTTTGTGATAAGTATAATGCGCGGACATCCTTTAGTACCGGTCACTACAACAAGCTAATCCGAAAGGGATACCACCAACTACTTTGTTAGGTGCAGCTTGAAAACTATTGCGTACATTTTCTCTCATTGAGACACATACTTGTATTTCTGACTTCAACGCATTACACTACGTTTCTTTAAAACACTGTTTATTGAATTTTTGAAGTCATTCATGAGATAACGTCAAATTTTAATTTGGTCGATACGTAAGGCAACTACTAGGCTTGATAAGATCAATAAACTAAAAAATGCCCTCACTAGGATACATCCGTTCAAAGTTTATTCATTTTTATGACGGTGCAGAGAGTTTCTAGTGTCCGTTTTGGTAACACAGATTTAAAGGTAATAGGTAGGCTGATATGAGAAGCGAGCCGTAGAGAAATGACGATTGTTCACTAAAGATCATTCAGAGGGCCGATAGCGAGAGACAAGGTAACACAAATAAAAAGGCAATGAAGCAAGGGTTCGAGTCGAGTCGGCTAAAGAGTGCTAGCTGCTCCTGTTCATCCCTTTATCTCAAAGTTTATTCTACAGTATTTCAAGGTTATTTTCAAAGTATAATCATATTTCACGCGAGACTGAAGGCAACCCGGATTACTAGACATTTACGTTTTGATAGCGGATCTTGATCCTCTGTGTTATGTTACATTTTCTGTTCATTTCGTTCGGTATGCCACTTTGCTATTTCACGCATTTATCTAGAAGAGAAGTTATTCTGATGCTTTCTGGAATCCTTACAATGAGATTGATTAATTCATCATGGTACTTTGTTTCGTTGACCATCACTCCGATTGATCTGAACCCGGAGGTAAATACGGCGCTCGAACTAATTACTTTTCGCTACGCAAAACTAGATCAGTATGTTCTGTTTCATTGGATTCGACGGTACAAGGTGTTTTCATTCTGACTGCTTTTGGTGACCTGGTCGGTATGGTATAATTAGTGCTCACTTTCTGCCGAATGAGTGATCGTTAAGCATCAAATCCATTATGCTTCAAACTATCTCAAACAAAGTAGATGATGATCCAGGTTT
>JTDE01001038.1:136436-148875 GCA_014338405.1 Paragonimus skrjabini miyazakii | reverse complement strand
AATAATACGCAGTTCTTTGCAAGAAGTTAACTATTTACCATACCTTTTCCCTGCTTACAAACGATTGCACAATTTTTACATTGCACAAAGAGCCGCAGAACTTGATTCTACTGTGCGTACCGGTTCGATGGATCGTGACGAATCTCATCAAGGCATAGTACTTCCAGTGCATCATGATGTGTAGTGGAAAATGTTTCCTGCTCAGTTTGTACAACCAGAAAATAATCGCATGAAAGTTGACCATAGGCAAATCGTGGAAGACATACTGAATTGCAACATTAAGTGACACGCAATATTTAAATGTGTTGTATCAATAATCAAATCGCTCCATCTAATTTGTTTTACTTCGTCAACATCCTTTATACTTTCAAGGTCGATTGAAGTTGACAATTTGGATTCTTGGCCAGGTCGTGGTATGTCGTGTTTTTACCACTGTTTGTTCTATTCTTGAGGCACTTGAATCCAAGCCCCCATAATTGTGAAGTTGTGAGTTTTTTCACATTAATTTTCATACTGCGAATGTTTCTAGTTGTTGAATTGACTGCATCTCATTTCCCATTATTTGAGGTGGATAATTTTAGATAAAATATTTTTCACTCTCTGTTGAAATACCATTCTTTCTGATGTAATCTGGTATGTCTGTGCATCAAGTTTGAAAAATTGATAAACATACGTGTTTTCATGAAGACTGAGAACGTAGGTATCTATGTCTATTGTACGTGGTAATGGAACATTTGGAAGCATATTGCGAAGGTGGTAAATGTTGTCTCACTTCTTTGCTGTTGTATAAGGACTCAAAGCCACTTCAGTTCGGCCATGATTTCTTCAGTCTCTCAGTTTTAGCAGGAAAACGTGACTGGTTTATTTGTAATGAAATCTGTTCTATCGGCTTTACTGTCGTATCTTTATTCTCAGTGTCACTAACTGCATGTCGTCATAGTAGTTAAGATGCACCATTTCCATTTTGCCTCGTGGATTCAGGTGTATTCCGACTGGGAACGAATAACAGCGCCCCAAATGCCAGGTGGTTGAATAAAAACAGAACAACTGAGAATCCACCATCGCAGAATATCTGAGGCGTGTCAGGTTAATTAAACGTCTGCAGGCGTACAATGAGTGTGCACAACCTTCAGCGGACATATTTTTTTTGTCGTCCAAACTGTATGGTGCATGTGTATTATATTCAGGTATACCCAAGTAGATTTATTTTTTTGTAATCGTATACTTTTTTGGGGACCGCAAGATACTTCTTTTTAGTAATGCTGCTTGCATTCGATTCATTTTTAACCGTTCTGATCAATACATATGCTGCTTCAGTAAACGCGCTCAACTCCCACAAAAACTTTACCATGGTCCATGTCATTTATGTTTAGGCTCTTCAATCCTCCGCATAACCGTGTAGGTCAAATTCCTCTTATTCCAAATTACTTGAAGCAGGTAACTTGGCTATTATATCTCTACTGAACCCGAAGACTATGAAAGTCTCTCAAATCCGAAATATTATCAACACATTGAATGTGCGAGTATTATCGGGGAATACAGCACGTAGACAGAAAAATAAAATCAAGTGTAATCTGCGCTCTTTCAAATGGGTTTTTCTTGCGAGTTCCATAGTTTTCGTCAATTTAATTCAACATTCTGTTAACATCTGTGCTTTTTCCGCAACGGAACTTGCTATAGACTAGCATTTTAATGATTCGCTCCGAAACAAAATTAGAACAATTCAGTAAATCAATGGAAAAGTAATAAAAATTTCAAGCTACCAGTGGAAAGAATTATCGCAGGTTATTGGGGTTGGACTATAAGTGATATGTCTCGGTTACAGTAATATAATACTTCAACAACCTTACGGACCCTAAACAATTATAAGTGATCACCGTAAATCAAACTGAACCTGTAGAAAGTTGGAGATACTGCCATATTTTAGGAACACAGCCTAAAATGAGCGCAAATCACTTACTATTAATCATTTTGATCGTTCAGTGGATGGTAAAACAAGAAAGTTGAGCGCCGTTCTTACTGCCCTATAAAAACCACTTCATTCGTCACCGAAAACTGCAGAGGGCTCTGTATCAGGCAGGTCAGACTTTCTGGCTTCGTGTACCCGTTACACTCGTAAACTAACTTTTTGCAACGTGGAGACACCGGGGTACAGCGTTCTTCTAAATTAAGGGCGCCAACGATAGTCATGTTGATAGAAACAACAGAAACAAGCGTGAGTCAAAGGCTCAGTAAGACATGCATATGACTTACACAATCGGAAACCAAAGTGGCGTCACAACACGGTAGCACGGTGCGTTGCAGCTGCATATTTTAAAAACTTCTTACATAATATGGAGAAATTTTGATGCAATTAAACAAGGACAGGGTGACTGCAAATAAGTTCTAAGTATTTCACCAAGGACGTATGTACCTTTGTGAATTCGTAAGTCACAAATATCTAAGCTAACATTTTTGCACTAGTACAATTGGTGCGTCTCATGTAAACCACCTAAGAGACACTCAGAAGACGGTTGACTGACTTAATTTGCTTCTAGGGTAAGCCATGTTGTGCAGATCGAATAATACGGTCTTCGACTAGACACGAAGAAACCGTGTTTCTTATTAGCCTTTTTAGGCATTTTCCAACAGTGCTAATCAAATGCACTGATTTGTAATTTTCACTTCAACAAACATTTGCCAGGCAAGGAAAGCCGGCACGATCGTCCGATACGTATCTCCAGTATCCCCTCTCTGTCATCGATGGGTAGATGATTGTGCAGTACGGTGACGGTAGCAGGACAGGTAGTGCGTTTATCAAGTCGACAGATTAAAAGGTCACCTCGTAAGCTCAGTGCAAACGCCATCCTTGAACGTTACGATTATGGGCTTACAGTCAGTATTAGCAGCAAGGATTAGATCAGTTAGTTTCGCTTCGATGTTTCATATACCTATTCCACCTTATTTGGTTTAAGAAACTGATGGTTGCCTATCAGAATTCAATTTATAAGAGTCGCGAATGTTATCAACTTAATTTTCAAAGTAACTATTGTGGTAGAAAAGAGAATGTTTGGGCTGTCTTCGTCTACTCGGCGTCGTAAAACAGTCAAAGGTTTGTTCCAACAGCTGTGAAGCCGAACGCGGTAGAATGGAGTTAAACTTGTAGTTTCAGCACTATTTAGAGCCAAAAATACATGAGTTACTCCCACCCGTTCGTAGACCAGCAACAGCAACTTGTAGTAGAAAGGACACATGTGAGTTGACCTAACGATCACTTGGCTGAAATCAAGTACTTGTCAGTTGAAAAGGCTGTCAAAACTTCCAGTGACTCAGAAGACATCCAAAGGAGCGCAAACAGAACACACTTTTAAGCAGAAACATAATCAATTACTTTACGAAGTTACCTGGGTGCAGGGGGTTTCACAATCGAATGATGTGGTCCACTTTATATCGAACGTCTTACCCCAGGCATACATAAAAACTTATAGGCGGAGAACCGGACGGGAGTACATGCGTTTGGCAGGAGGTTTAAGAGAAGTTAATGAATCGCTAGTCACTGCGTTATTTTATTGATCTTGCTCCTACAGCGAATGAAAAAAATCGGATTGCTTGCGGACAGCACACAGGCAGTTGGATTAGACGTTGCGCGTGTACCTTGCAAACTAGAATCGTACCTGGCCCCCACGATCATAAGCCTTACTTTTCCTTCAGGCACGTCCATTTCAATGGACAGAACGTTTTTCAGACTCAGAAACTAGTTGCTGGGATTACTATATATATACATTACCCAAGTACCAAAAGCGAATCACTTTGATTGTTATCTGATTCCTAGGATCTAATGTACCTGCTCGTTAAAATCAGAAACACAGCAAATAATGGTGCGATTGCATTGAAATAGGAGGTGCGCGTACTAAATACAAAAACGAGTAACTAATGGACAATCCCATACAAACACAAGTTGCTCGCTCAACGTTCAGATACAGGTCATTACCAAAGGAGAACATCGCAACGCTGATATAATGGAGGTAAATCACTACGGTTCTTGATTCAGCCGCATGAATCTGATTAATGCTTTCATGGTTTGTGAATTATATTAATCTAGCGCCGGTTTCACACGAAGTGGGGATTTAACGTTGCACCGCAGACGTTTTCGGCCAAGGTAACATATAACTAAGGGTGAGGTGGCCAGGATAAAACCTAAATTACAGACAAACAGAAAACTGAGAGACGAGGAAAGTCAGGGGAAACAAATGGTACTCACTGCTGCATAAGCTTTTCATCGTAAAATTTCAAGAGGTGTATTACTTATGTCGTCCTGAAGAATAGTGCATGCAATTTGTTGCTTACGAACTATGTAATATTTTTTCTAAAAAAAAAACAAAATAAACCTGTTGTTTGACACCATTCATTCACCTTTTTCAAAATCACCACATATGCTTAAAAACGTCATTGATTCACTTTATTACAATGCAATTCATTTCATACATTTTGATGGGCGTTAGCACTTATCCATAAGGTAGTGGTTGCGCGAAGAAGACAAACCACTCTCTGGAACCCGGTTGGCGCGAATGCGCTTAGAAGATGATCACCGCTATCACAGAGATTATTATGATAAAGACGCTGTTGAATTCTCTCCCTAACTCAGGAGTGTCGGCAAAGTTCTGCCAGCTCATTTTACCCGTTCGAAGTAGACGCTGATCTGGAAGTAGCAAGGACAATAGATACTGCCAACAATCAAACAAGATCTATTAATGCCCATTCAAGAAGCTTGGATGTGGCTTCAGTGACATCGATTAAAAAAGTGGTTTGCTGCGTAATAGACTTTTGAACCCAAGTAGAAGATTCTCCAAGACTAAACTGCTCAACTCCTGCACTGCAGTTCACCGTAGCAATTGTTACTCAAAACTCTCGAAAATCACACGATATTGGCACGGTGACTGTTTGCTTCATATGAATTGGTCATCATCTGTTGTGATAAAAAAAAGTTTGAAGAGCTAACTTACGTTTTATAAAACAACGTCTTACTTTCACTAATGGCCCCGTTAATTGTTTGCGAAGCGTCGGCATTTTGATTTCGAATGTTTGGGTATAGACTCATCTATTTTTAGCAGTTAGGTCCACTTCCCTTCCGCCTTTATTCTTCCTGATCAGGAATTACCTTTCTCTTCATGGTTATTTGGCCGTTAAGCATAAGTGAGGACGACTGGTGTATTGCTGTCTATAATGTTGATGGTGTTGATGAAATTTGTTACCATTTACTTAATTAACTATAATCGCTGAAACCTAATGATCATGTAAGCTGACCTGCTGCCATCAATAAACGCCAGGAAAGTTTTACAGGTAAATGGGAAAATGCAGTGGCGGTTAAAGTAAACGTCACAAATCCATGTTTCAGAACTAACTTACTTCGTTCTGGCGTGTTGATAAAGTGATAGTTCAATGAGTTTGGAACCTTTGAATTTTATCACTAAAGATTCGTGGTTATTAATTATTCCAAAGCAGAACCTGTGAATCCCTTGTACTGTTAGTTTTATTTCTTGATCTTTTTCATCCAGTGGACTACTATTGTTTGTTTTGACTAATAGAACAGGTTAAAATTGCCACGGTTTTTATTAGATCACGTGTGTAGTAAATTTAATTCAAGTTAACAGGATTGATGGATTGATCACGAATATTCGTTTAAGGGTAGACTTTGAGAATGCAATAGAATCTTCAGAGGTGACAAATATCAAGTGTTGTATAGTTATTTTCTCAGTCGCACAATTCGGTGTTTTTATCTTGCATAACCAGAATGTACGTATCTCGTTGTTTTTGATTAAATGAATAAGTATATTCACAGGTCCTCAAAGAGTCTTCCAAAGCTGTGCTTATCCTAGCAATTACAATACTGAAATCCCTTCGCCATGGGTTGAAACCATGGCCTTTCTTATTAAGGTTATCAGCCGTCAGACCACTGCATCACTGTTTGCAGTTGATATTTTAATGACTCAGTGATACATAGTGACACAATTACCTAATGACTCGGCACATTACCACTAGCCACGCACACTATTACCTTTTGATTGCGAGTACTGTACACTGTTGGACAACAAAAGTCACAGCTCCAATGGGTGTCGCCTGTCCAGCAACGTATCTTGTAAAACTTACATGGTCTTTGCTTTTAATCCACTGTGCTTTTACGTGCGAGTATTACGGAAAGTCCACTCATTCGGGATGAGATAACTAATCTGTTGTAGCTTGTTTATGTTTGCTCCTTGGTGCAGAGCGATTTCCTGAATACCGGCCACTAAAACCCATTTGTCGTTTGGATGGGCTTATGATGTTTGCTCTCTCACTACAGTCAATTACAAAAAGTATAATGTCTTGGCCGTTTGAGTCGAAAAATATGATAACTTACCGAAAATCTGAAGAGGACATAACTATATCGGTTAGCGTTTTCCTCTGATCTTCCCAGCAGAACTACATAAGGATGTGCTAAGTTAACTTCAAGAATAATGTACATCCGTAGAGTTTGTTGAGAAAGAATTATTGGTGACTAATGGTTGCTATTTATGAGAGTTCACGTTAGTGGCTTTTATTGAGGAGGGGGATAATGAATAATACTAACCTACAGCGACGGCAATGCATTGGATATGAAAGTCAGTTTTCGTCGAATAAGCAGCATTATCAGCTGTCCTGATCGTGTTTTATTTCACAACGTTAGTAACATCCAGAAACTCACATTATAAATGAAGTGGAAAAATAAACGTTAGGAAATTTCTGATCACACATGGACACATAACTGATTTTAAACAGTAAGATAAAGTTTCATAGCATTGAAATCATGGCTAAGGGACTAGACAGACAAACGCGAAAACAAAAACAAAACACATGAGGATGCTGACTACGAGAACAGCCGTAACGGCAACACAATTTGTTTTTGTACATAAATGGCAGATCTTGAAGACTGATAGCCAAGGCTTCAACAAACTGGAGAATGCGTTCCCGGTCGCTTCGAAAGATCAAAAAGAATGCGTCACAAACTTTGACTGTGTGTTTTGTTTGGATTACGTTTTGCTATTGATGAAGCTGGATGCCATCCGTCGGCCTCTACACAAGCGCCTGGTGTTTCTGGTTGTCCTTGAGAACAACGAAAAGCTAGTTGTCTGTTTGTTCATCTTGTGTAGCTGATTCGGATGTGCTCGATTCAAATCTAGGATTGACGCGCTGGAATCACTTGAATCCTCAAAAATGACCAGGATTTCGCCTCCTTAATGATTATGCGGTACTGGTATTGATAAGCCTTCGCATAATATGGTTCCAATTTGGCCATGCGGAAAACAGCCAAAAGTGAACCCAGCAGATTGCTCACTGCAACCTTGTTCACTTGCCAGAAGGTAAACGTCTGGAAGTTGAAATTTACATTCTGTGTGCACAGTGGTAATAATGACTTTATTCGGGACACTAAGATAGGAAAAAGGGCTTTGCTACTTACAATAAAACTACGGGTGTTATCAACCGTCTCATGCAGCAGGATGTTAGTGAGTAGGGACATTACATCGAATGTATACATCAGTTTGTCCCGCAACTCACAAGTTCAAAGCTGTCTTTCAGATTGCGTTCACCGAATGGTTTTCTGACCTGCGGAAGCTAATCAGTTAGCCAACGGGCTAACTTGTGCAACAGTTCGTTGCATATTGACATAATGGAACAAAGTGGAATATTGAGCTTGTGGGTGGTTTTGAGCAATCCTTACGTATGCGACATACAGATGCTGTACGTATGTCCGTTGGCTTTATCATCTTGGTGTGGTCGGCAGAAATTACGCCATTTATCCTCAGTTTTCTTTTCCAGTTGTTGCACGTTTTCCGGAGTGTTGTCCAACAGAGACTTATGAGT
Organism: Paragonimus skrjabini miyazakii; assembly: GCA_014338405.1. NCBI lineage: Eukaryota > Metazoa > Platyhelminthes > Trematoda > Plagiorchiida > Troglotrematidae > Paragonimus > Paragonimus skrjabini miyazakii. The sequence goes on along the minus strand of JTDE01001038.1, from coordinate 141,018 downwards.
GCCACCGAGAATTTCAAACATTTTGTTCGTGTATTTCGTTTCATCCATCTACAACATTCCTGAGCCTTTGTCGGGACTTACAACAATCAAGTTCTCACATGGTCTTATTTCTCTCGAACTTTGTATTTGTGCCGGTGTTAGTAAGTTGTGACGCTTTTGTTGGCGTTTCTGACGACCTATCTTCCAAATCTTAAAGGTATGAGGTCGAATTCGAAACTGCACAAAATTAATCGCCAAATGATTTTACCACGTTCGCCTTCTTACGTTGTAGAACGTTATTGTAAAAATTCAAATATTGATCTGACAAACAATCCGTAGATCCTTCACAATAAGCCACATCTTGTCGTGAATGTCCCCAATCGATTCCAATTCCGTTGACACAGTTCAACATGGGATTTAGTTATATGTTTAGTCTTAGAAGTGTTAGGCTGCAGCTTATATGATCCGAATTTTTTTGTGAACTTCCGTGGAAACTGGGACTTAGGGTAACATGGTTTGCCATGTTGAATAGGCAGACGTTCGGTCATCAAGCTGCACCTGAGACGAAAACGGCCAATATTTCTATTGGTAGTTTCTTTCGAAAATCTTCCTGAAGAACTTGAATAAGACAACACGAAAACGCTAATCATGTGATGTTCTCCGGAGTAACATAGGAGCACAAACCGACAGCTAGCTTTTCATTGCAAAGAGCATGTTCTCAAGGACAACCAGAAACACCAGGCGCTTGTGTAGAGGCCGACGGATGGCATCCAGCTTCATCAATAGCAAAACGTAATCCAAACAAAACACACAGTCAAAGTTTGTGACGCATTCTCCAGTTTGTTGAAGCCTTGGCTATCAGTCTTCAAGATCTGCCATTTATGTACAAAAACAAATTGTGTTGCCGTTACGGCTGTTCTCGTAGTCAGCATCCTCATGTGTTTTGTTTTTGTTTTCGCGTTTGTCTGTCTAGTCCCTTAGCCATGATTTCAATGCTATGAAACTTTGTCTTACTGTTTAAAATCAGTTATGTGTCCATGTTCGATCAGAATTTACGAACTGTTATTCCAGAGAAAATCACACGATTGGCGTGTTTTCATTATCATTTAGATTAAATTGATGTAGGTCAATGCAGTTTGCTTCATGGTTATTGTTTGCTCAGTTTCGAACTAAATTGCTTCTATTTGATTAATTACGGTGGAATGGACTGTTCATATGAAAACACTACAGCACTTTGTGTATGTTTACGGAATCACCATTCTCACTGATGTGAAATAAATTGACAGAAATTCACAGTGTGTACTGTTTAACCACGCACAACTGGGAAGTTTAACAAACTGGGATAGCTGATAGGCTAAGGAAGTTCACTTGACTTTTCCCAAGAATATGGTTGGTAGATGTTGTTTACTGAGTTGGTTGCCGTGCTCCAAACGACAGGTAGACATTAAAAATGGTCCCGGACGTAACAGTCCATAGTAAACGTCTGTATGTTTGTAGCTACAAAGTGAAAGTTTCTTTTCGTGAACAGTTGTATCTGTCCAATAACTTCGACAGAAGTTAGAGAATGAACATTGGTAGATAGTAGGACTGTGTATTTTTATGCTGTTATGAAATAAATAATTTCCTCGGAAGGCTGAAAGGCAAAGTTGGCACTATGATGACGGGTAGTAGGAAATACAAGAAAGGAAATGAAGATTAAGCATTTTTAACTGAATGATACACTCTCCCTTCCGTAACTACAAACTATTCGCATTATCTGTTATTTGAGACGACCGAGACAATAGTAAACACTACTGCCTGCTAAATGTCCGTCCTCTGTTTTTTCTCTAAATTTCTCATTTAACACTGTGGTCAATCTGATTGATTTTTTTAAATAGTTTAAACGCTTGTGATGGGTGTATGCTTAGCATCTTCCAGCGACTGATTTGTCCTCGGACAATGGTTTATTTCCGTTGTTCAACGAACTGCGACTATGAAATCTCTGTCTTACCTTTTCTTGTCGAATTTTATTGGCCAAATGTTGAGTGTATTGTAAAACGAACTCGTGATTATCTTGATTCATTTTACGATCTCGTTGACTAAATTGCGGCGGAAGTAAGCGGTCATACCAAACATACTTTGCGACTGTATATGCAACAGGATGAAGTTCTTCCACTTTAATGTTTATGTGAGGATTATTGCTTTATATATTCTCTGGTTTATGACGCCATTGCATTAAAGTGAACTTCCTTAGGACAATCAAATCATACTGTTTAGTGAACATATATAACATGCGATTGGGCATATCGAAACCGACTAGTCTTTTATTTAGAACTTATAACGTAGGACACAAGGAAGCGGACCATAATTAACCAGCAGAAGAATACGGAGGGGTGGAGCCCAAATACTAAAAACGCCCGTCTAAATTCAAAATAGTCAACATTGCGGGGCCTACTCCTTTCAAAAAAACTGAGTAAACTGTAGATGAAAGTGAGGATTTTTCGGCAGGATATGCTCAACAAGGCTTTCGCAGCGTTGCAAGATTACTTACAAGTATTTTGTAGACAACTCCACCAAACAACGACAACATTTACAACGCTAAGCCTGGTTATCTAACATTTCACCTTACGTCTTCAATCACCGAGTATGACTAACAAATGACCCAGGGGATGAACCCGACCTTCACTGACGCGTCTTTGGGTAAGTGATTACTTCTTTATGAAGAGCTATTATTTTCTTATCTCGGACCTTACACCGATTGGTCACGTCATCGCAAAAAGTGTTTGATGTAGCAACCGGTTGACTGATATCTTCAATACGTGGCCTGACCATGTCTATCTGTGTTTACTCAAAGATTATGCAGATAAACAAGCATTTCATCGAATACCAAGTATTCGCCTCATAGCATTGTTTTTGCTCATCCGTTGGTGCCATCCGATGCAGGTGGTCGAACGCAGACGTCGATAGTCAACTACCTGAAGATGGTTCATGTCTTCTATCCTGAGTGGTTTCAGCCGTAGAGTCACTCTCACAGTCGACTCGAATCCGAGACTCTTAAGCGTCAGAAAGTTGCTACTCCGTCGTTAGATACGAGGAAGTCGGTTCAGACTAATGTCTAATGTGCTATCAGCCGTTGGTGACTTTATCCTGACCTGAAGAACAATTTTGAAACTGCGAGTATCCTAGACATCAAAAATACATTTTTACGTAAGTGAGTTTGCGAGGCATCATTATTGTTATTTCATCCGACCATTAAGCATTGCACTCAGCCGTCTAGTTCGTTTCAACGACATATGTTTCCCACGTACAAGAACGTCTAGCTGTGATGGTTTAATTTCTCACGTTTGTTTTGCAAATCTCTCGATTCGAAACTGTGAGTATTGCTCGCAACCCCACTTACGGCACATATGAAATCAATTCCATTCTCGAGCGAATCAGTTACCACTGTGCAGGCACGCACTGTCCAAAAGGTCCAGCCATCCAACATCGACTTGTTCACATCTGCCTTGATGTTTCGAATATGACTGGTTCCGTATTTGGAAGGAAAAAGTGTTGCTGAACATGTGTTTTAATAACTATCAGCTAACCGGTACATACGAATGGACGAGGAATAAAGCTAAATAGAGACGTAGGTCGGACCTCAGCCCGAGATGCTAGGTAACTGGTCAACCAGTTGGTAATGGTTTGAATAGTCTATTCCTTCACGCTGGTCCATTCGCTGAACCGATTTCTCATATAAGCGCTAATTTTGTGATTGTTTAAATGACTGTGTTTGCACGATTTTGCGTACTCGTTATCGTTTAGTTCGATTAAAGCCGTCCGAATTGATAAGTCGAACAGATGTCGCCAGTTTGTAGATAAGGGCGCATGTGAAACTGTGGAGGGCACACGTTACGCTACATGATATAAATTACGTTTCTGTTCGACACTATGTTTTTGCTCAGTTCTTTTGCATTTTAATCGGTAGTTATCTGAGCTGCACAATAATGGAGTACATGATGTAAATTCATGACAGCTGTCACTCATGTGAATACGTAGGATATCAAAATCACGTTTTTTCCTATCCTTCAACCTTACAGCTGCCGCCGATTGTTCAACTGAAAAGCCGCGAACGACATTATAATGTTGCTTCCCCCTGGGACGCAGAATCCTTGGGGTAGTCCACCAGTTGGCGCCTCTGGAAATGCCTTCCTGTCTACAAACCGCCCGGTGATTGCTGATCTGGCGCTAGCCGCACTGAAAGAACGTGGTGAAGTGCAAAAGAAACGCATTTGTCCTCAGTTTCACACAGACAGGTCGTTGTTTTTTATGACCAAGAAAAACCCAGTTCGGCGGATATGCATCAGTATTGTGGATGCAAAGTATCCTTTACGTTTTCCGATCATGTTTTACCACCCTAGCTCGCGTCTTAACCAAGTGCCTGTTCCATTCTGCCCAAAGGTATTGACTATCTTAGACAGGCTTTTAGGGTTACTGTATTCATTCGCATAAACACGACAACCGAACTGCGAGTGGTTTCCTGACTATCTCGAATGAAACTTTTATTCCATTTCTGTTCTCTCATTGATTTTGAGAGGAACATCATCAACTGGATCGTTTCGTGATTAGTAAGATACTTTGAAGC
>JTDE01001038.1:84396-136336 GCA_014338405.1 Paragonimus skrjabini miyazakii | reverse complement strand
GTTCATTCTGTCTCCGCTGATATGCAAATATTCATTTAAATAGACTATGTTGCCATTATCGGGAGTTAGTTCGAAAACTGATTAGTGATAATTATCAGTTACTACGTAACAAGGTTGATTAGTAAGGCCCACTTTAAACAGATAGACTAATACAGTTGTTCCTTGTCGAAAAAGTGCGGTTGTCGGCAAGCAGGTACGGATCCAAGCCGCAACGTATCGTACCTGAAAGAATGACGTAATCTAACAACCTTCGCATTTTATAAATAAGGCCAGGTATACTCTACAACAACAACCTGGACGATGTAAACCAGAACGAAATTATTTTGACTGGCGCCTACTGATCACGGCTTCAATCTGCATAAATTTTGCATTGTAATATGTCTGTTAACATCTCTTAGTAGTCGTCAACACAGTTAACGCAACAGTAAACGCTTAGGTTATGACATCGAGCACGTGCATGTCTTGGTGATCAAATGAAATTCGTGTGTGGCCTAACTACCCAGTCTTGTAACCAATACTATGCACGGTAAATATTAGTTAGCGTCAAACAATCAGAATGCAATAAGAGACCGTGAAGCATTCAATTTGAGAGACACGATGCTTCCATATATTCTTATTGTTCGTACGAACACTAGAGACTACAATGTTAACAGAAAAACGTGACACGCGAAGGTCACAAATACAGGTACTGTTTGCTTTCGATGAGAATTGTCTGACGAAAGACTAATATGCAAACAAAAGATGCACGATCAGAGAATAACCAGTAAGCTTTCTTTACTTGACCGTGTAAATGGATGCATTGCATGAAAAATTTGAATTTTCCGATTCCTTGATAGAACGGATAAGATGCCAATTTTTCACTGATTTGAACATTGATCGAAGTGAAGCTGATCATAAGGGTGTTGCAGAACACATCGTGTTCTTTCAACTCGATCACAATATTCCCATCCCAGAAGAGGGCTGGATGGTAGACACTAAGAACTTGAGCCTTCGAGCGTTCATCAGTCTGAAGTGCTTTGTAGAGTTTGACTTTAGAAGGTGTGACAAGGGTTATCGTAGGGAAATTACAATGAGATACACTCAATCCCAAAAATGTTTTAGACAATCCTGTTGTTTTTCTTTCCAGCTATCTGCCTTCTGTGTTTTGACTCGAAATCTCCGTGCATAATATACACTAGAATGTCACACATTAAACATGGGCGTTCGCATTTTGAAATGTATTGGGAAATCCAGGAATTCATCTGCGCTATAATTAAAAGTTTACGATGGAAGGCTTTCGTCGAAAGCTTTCTATTTATCTAATAAACCATATACAGTACTTCAACACGTTACTGGTAAGAAAAGAGAGAGAGTGATCTGGTTTAGAGTACGTTTAACTGTTCTCAGGACAACCTTTAGCTAAGTCGAAGAGAAGCATATCTCGGCATCTTCATATGTTTGTTAGGTAACTATGGTCCAGTTACTTCTGGTTGGGAACACATTATCCGGTCCTACAATTGTAATCGATGAATCACTAGCTTCTCCTTTATGACATTGTACACATGTATAGCAGCAGTGTGCAGGTGGAAGATAATTTTCGTTGTCACTTGCAGTCTAACAAATTACAATAAGATTTTCACTTGTGTGATGACATTGAAGTAAAGATTTTGTCGGCCACGTAGTTTTTCCAGTTTGCTGGGGCCAGTGGACATGGATACTCCCCAATAAAAAATTAATCAATTATCACTGGGTTTCATACTAAAGCACATCCCCTCCTTGGTGAGTGCATACCATCAGTTTGTTCATGCATCAAGGCTGTTCTGATGGAAAAAACGTTTAGTTTCAAACTACTAATTTGATGTCAACGCAACGTTTAGTGCAGCTAGTGATATTTTGCACGGATTGCTTAAACTGAATCAGTTGTGTGTATTTTATCGACATATCAGAGATGACATGTTTTGCGTATGAGATAACGTACTGACCACACCTCCCATTGCGACACATCTTCATGCTATCTGAAACTCGCCAAATCAGGGGTAGCCGGCTGATACTATATCATCGCTTTATTTGCAAACAACACCTATTAGGCCTCCGTGCACATCTATTCTGTCGTGGCCACGTTATCAGGTGACTCAATCAAACTCAGACTTCGTGCATGCATGCAGAACGTGCAACTAACATTTTAGATTACTTTGCTATAGAAGCGTGTCGACAGTATGAAGTCGCTTTTGGTTTTTCGCTTTTACAGCCAGTAGACTGCTTTTCTTTGCTCTCAGTATGCTTGGGCGGATAAGGATGAATTCTCAGGCTCGAGTTGTAACCGCGAAGACTGTAATTTATTTCAGTGGATCGGAACAAACACGCGATTCGACTGATACACGCAAGCGTTTATATGGGATTGCACGCCTGTTCAATCTACTGCGGCAAAAGGTGTTTTGACCTACGATGCGGGAACACGTGACCAATTTCATTTGAGCGTGCTTCAACTGTCAACAGAATCAATAAGCAATGGCGACAGCATCGCCGATGCAATCTATCGTAAAAGGACAGGCTTCGCCCACATGGGGCGTAGACATATTTGATCTACTCCCAACGAGCTCAAATGGGAATCGCTACATAATTGTGCTGATCGACTATTGCACACAATAGGTGTAAGCCATCTCCACGGCAGATCAAACGAGTGGAACGGATGCACATACCTTTATGAACAACGTCCTGGTTCGCTTCAGAGTACCACATAGAGTCATCACGGACCAGGACCCTTATTTTAAAGGGCAGTAATTTTATGAGATGTTAACGAACTGAGGGATTCAGCGCATGAGAACGTCACCGTAACATCTACAAATGAACGGGTTGACGGAGCAGTTCAGTTGTACAGTGGAGGAATGACTGAATAGTAGGCGCAACAGCTAGGAAGGACTACCGGACGTATTGTGTGAATACCGCACGACGAAACATGCAACAACTCAGAATTCACCATTTGGGCTTACATACGAGAGGAAGCCAAGGATTGTGTTAGATGTTTGCGTGTCCGGTGGCAGAGAAAGAGACAGTTATCACCACAATAACGACAACTGGAACACTGTGCGCTTAAGCTGACAACAAAAACACAGCACGGAGATAAAAAGAAAAACAGAGATATGTCGTGAGATATAGTACACATAGCTGACGTCCGTTCAGGTTCGAAGACCAAGTGAAAGCAAGAGTCTATGGCCGATCAGAAACATCCGGCCCCGGCGCAGGCAACGTTTGAAGACGATGGAACGGACCATTTAACCTCACAAACTTCAGAAATTCGAGCGTTCATATCAACCGAGGTCTTCGTCGTTGATGGATCATTGGTGTATACAAGGCACTCTGGCACAATCGCGACAAGTTCCGCACAAGCGAGACGATTGTGATGGGTGACCAAATCGGAAACGCAACTATTCCAGCATTCGCTGAAATATCTTTACATGGTGGTAAGGTATAAGTAAAACCCACAACCAGTGGATTGCGAGCAATAAGGGCGACCGGGTGAACCACCACTGAACAAAATCGAATCAGAGGACAAAGAGTATTGTTGTGACCGCAAGAGATGCTTGGTCTGAGAATTCGTTTATCGCGCAGACGCCCGTATAGGTCATGTCAAAAATCAAACCACAAGCGCGTACACTCATTTGCGCGTTAGATATGCATTCACATACGTCATTGTCATTCGCCTTGGTGGAACTTCTGCCGTGGCGCATGCACACTATTTCGATAGTCTCTTTTAGTCTTTCGTCTTCCTGGCGTTCGCAGCTTGCCCTTTTGTTCCTGAATGTCTCCTGTGGGTAGCATACTACTTGTGAGTAGTATACAGCTCATAACGGAACTGCCTGTCATACAACAGTAGTAGGCAAAAGTCCATGGCAGAAGACGTCAGGCACATACACAAACATAGCAGAAGTGCACACGACGTGTGAGCGAAGACTGCCGCTGTGTTGTGGATTGGAAGTCCGGCCCATAAATTCGAGTTCGCGAGTGGCGTGGGAACGTGTTGATTTGGACGAGAAATATCGTACTTTATTGAACTACTTTTTTTTCTTTCAATTGTACAGCCTTGCAGTTGTTCGCTTCCTTTATCTGTTTGCTCGCAAATACTTTCCTTTCCGTTGAATTTTCTCTTAACTGTTCAACGATAATTGCAGTATAAATAATCTCGTTTGTTTCTCTTGACAAATACATTTCCACTGAATTGAGTATACCTGGTGAGAGTTTGCAAACATCATCTAATAGTGATGTGCTTCATGTGAATTCCCAGTTGGTTCGAATCATGGTAAGATTAGAGACCTTCGTCACATGACTGATTTTGCTGCAAAGAAGTTTTGCACGTTCCGGGATGAAATATTGTTTATGAATAGCTCTATTGGTACATAATCATTACCCGAAACAAATCATCATCATCATCATCATAACAGCCATGAGCCTGACCAAAAGGTACTGTGGCTCGGGCCGCCGCTCACCTCAACAGTGACGTAGAATATCCTAGAAGAAAAAGTTACTGAGGAGGCTGAGAATTAGTGAGAGAAGGCTAACAGGAAGAATTAGAAATGGTATGGACACAGGTCCGCCATTGACTGCGACACATCGCCATCTCGGATAGCGTCTCTAACTAGCGGTTTGAGTGATCACGAGGACCCCATCCAGGCAGGCGACACCCGAAACAAAACAGCCAACAAAATAATATCCAAGCAACCCCCCTTGTATACGAACTATTTCATGTTGCCAACGCGTACGAGGCTGTTATAGGACACTGACTAATAGAAAGTATAATGCTAGCCGTCAGGCCTGGGAAGTTAATTGGCAGACAAAGTTTTAGCTGTTGTGCTCGAATGCGTCTTCCGCATGAAAAGCACACAACCCACTTGGATTCCGTTCACGCGTTTGTAACATATACTTCGAAGATTGGCTGGCAGTGTCATGAATGTATGTCTCAGATAACTTGTATCACAGATTCACTTAACTCATTTTGAGTAACATGCATATGAGTGATGCAACATTGCTGTTGCGAGAAAGTGGAATGAAATTAGCTATTAAGACTAGGAGGTGTTCTGCAGGTACTCGGGATCCTTGTTCAGCAGTAGTTTCCCAGAGGAAAAATGCGGTCAACTTCCAGTTTGAGATTGTCGTCAATGGTCATACCGATTAGATACTTCGTTTTTGCTTGTTGTTTGCCTAGCTGTATTATTTTCAGGAGTAAACTGCTACTACTTGACCATACAAATAGTGTAACACAGAAGGGCCTGTCTCACAGATGATTTCGTTGGATGACGGTAAATGTTTCTAACAAGCACAGTATTTGATGAATGAGGAAAGAAACCGGGAAATTCGTTTAAAAGCTTCGCATTAATTGACAAAGACAGATCATTTCATCATTATTTTCAGCGTTTCTATACAGCTTAAGTGACGAGCTGTGTCCCACCTGATGTGCTTCACCAGTTAGCACCTGCTTTCACTACAGATGGCGTCCGTTGAAAAGTTATTCCTCCACAGTTCTCACTTGAAACGATTTTGTTTGTGTTGAACTGTTCATTCTACATTATCCTTTACTTATGTGTAGATATCGCATCACTCGTCAGCTTAGTTTTTCTAATGTACTTCTGTCTACCGCTCCATCCGTTTTTTTGTCAAAATACCTTATAACCCAAAGCGGTTGGTTCTATGTGCACCTGATTGTTCATTTATCTGTAGTCGGTCTGCTTTCATTCGGCTGTCAGCTGACTTTTCTGACTGTCCGTCCATTTGTCTTTCTGCCATTCTGTATGTCTGTCTACTCGTCAGTCTGTTTGTCTATGTCTTTATCGTTTTATTCGTAGGCTTGTGTGCCTGTTCGTCTATTCGTCTGTCATCTTGCTATCCGCCCTGTTCATCCGTAACATGTCTGTCTATGTAGCCGCACTTTTATTTGTTTATGCGCGTACCTGTCTGCCCAAGTTGTCAAAATATCTATTTATGACAGCTGTTTTCCTATCACTCTTTTTCGTTAGCCAAACAACATATTCATTTACCCTTCAATATGTCGGTTTCCTTGTCTGTATGTTTGTTGTGCAGTGAAACTGCTTATCCACCTCCTCCTCCACGTGTTGTTGTCTGTCAGGTTGTCTCTCGGTTCGTCTGTTTATTCGTGGCATTCTGTTTATTTGTCATCTGTTTTCAAAATCGATTGTTTAGCTGACTTCGTATGCATGTTTTCTTTAAATATTTTTTAGAGGAGCTCAGTGATTCGGAAGGAGAAGAGAAGTCGAGTGAAGATATGGAGTCAGGTGAATTTTATTTCTTCTCTCGCAACATGCAAACAACTAGACCCGTACGTAGTCGCCGCATTTCTTTGCTTACGAAATCACCGTGACACTGCTTGGTTGATCCATTTGGAATTTTGCTTATACAGTCTGGTTTATTACCCTTACTAATCAGTGTCTTTTGTGATGCAATTATCGTTGGTAATCCTTTCGAGGATTACGCAAATTTGTTGATGTTTCAGGTGTGTGGATGTTGGTCAGTTCATACGGCTGGTTTACACATTAGTTAATATGAACTGATTCAAACATTAACGACAATCACGCTATAGTTCCTGGGGCATTTTTGGTGAGTAGAATGGCATCATAGTCTAAAACACACCCAATTAACTGAAAGTTAGCCTTTTTTATTGTCTTTGAGTATTGATCATTCGGACTTATGCAATGTTTTGTGTTCTCATCCTGACTGCCGTTAGTCAAAAATACAGCAATGATCAGAATATCTTCTCCGGTACTGTTACTTATATGTGGGGCCTCTGAGTTAGTGTTAAACAACCCTCACTTAACGAACATCTCATCATAAGCAACAAATCATCCATCTCACACATATTTATTTTCGCCGCAACTTAAAGTGCACGACTCACCACACTTCTATCAGCCCAATCTTCCCAACGGATATGCCAAAGGATATGGCTATATGGCTGTCATTCACAGATAGGAATTCCGTCAGGCGTGTTGGGATAAGTTCCTCAGGTATATCCACATGTACTACCTGTAAGTCGTCATAACTATCATCAGCCTAACCAACGACGGGTGAAAGAGACCGCTTCAGCGTTTAGCCTATTGGATAAGTGTGAGCACATGATTTATTCATTCTCCTCGGTTCGATGTATTTCGGCGAAGATAAACAACCTTCATAAAGGTCTTCGGATCACTGAAAGAGACAAAAACGAAGTGGTGAAAATTGCGGTCACTGTTCACCCGATGTTCACCTATTGCAGTTAAGTGAGGAGCGCTGAGTGCATAATATGTCACATTGATTAGGTGCAGTTCCAAGAAGTGTAAAACTCATTTGGGAGAGAGGCGTGTGTACCACGAGCCCTTGCGAATGACATTGTGTGACACACATGATCCCAAATACTTGTGCGAATGATCGCTAACGCTCTTCTGTGTGTACTCGATCCTGAACGAGAATTTCGGATAGTGTAGTGAGTTTACTGAAAAGGTTCATCATCATTATAGACAGCAATACACCAGTGATCTACACCGATGCGTAATTGCCACACAACCATAAAGATGAAAAAAGCTTACCCTGTACAAATAGAGAGAATGAAAAAAGAACTGGACGGGAAGGGACCTAACTGCTGAAAATAGCTATGTCTATATTCAGACAATCAAAATAAAGGTACCTACAGCTTGCAAACAAACAACCGAGCTGCAAGTGAAAGTAAGGCGTCATCAGCAAGACAGCTTCCTTGCCCGCATCATTAAATGCGTTCATTTCGTATACAACTCGGGCAAACACTGAGTTCGATCAGCCGCTATATCAGCTAACGTCTCCAGCCACTGGTTCTGAGAATGATGAGATCCCCAGCCTGGGAGGCGAACCCGACCTACACTGTCTAACCACTTAATGAACCATTTCATTTCTCTACGCCAGGTCACCATCTGTCCACCTCACATCTCACCGATCGGCTGCAGCCTCGGCAAAGAGTGCACAGTGTGGCAGACGACTAGCTGGCATCCTTAGTACATGGCGCAGTCAGTCAGTGATGTTACGTACAAATTTCACAATTAGGATAGCCTAACAGATGATCCAGTGGAAGTGTGACATCAGCGTGCGTGGTGAATTGGGTGCAAATCATGTACCAGTTTTGTTTGGGACGTGGCATCGATGCCTCTGTAATAAACCTTAATGAAATGGACACGGAACGTATCATTACGAACTAATTTCAACGTTCTTTGTTTAGAAGTACATATTTACATAACTTGGTTCCTTACTAAATCGTATGATTTGCAGATTTCCCTCTGAAGACTGTACATAGATGGAAATGACAATGTGCACGTCAGTCCAAAGTCGTACTGTGAGACAAAAGCCATAAAATAATTGAGGTTTTTATTAACTCCCGTATGCTATTAATCACAGTTAAATTGTAGTCCTAATGAACTGTTTTTCTCGTCCAACAGCCTTCGATATACGTCTTTATTTATTGTACACACTTTAAGCATATACAGTATCTGTAGCTTATCATGATCAGCAAGTGAAAATTCGTTTGACCAGAAAAGGAAACTGCGCGAATTAGTGTATTACTGTGGACAACTAAATCACTATTATGTCGCAGACCATTCATAGCTGACAGCGAGGGGACATCTCCAAGTTCACTGACCGTTTGATTCAACAAGAACGTTGCTTGTCGTTTTGTTTTCTGCAAATTTAAATTCGGCTGTCGAATCAGAGTGACGTGAAATCTATCTGGTATTATTCTTTTCAATAACTGAAAATTCACTTAAATCGTGATATTACAGCAATCAAGCTTCAGGTTTAATTTTGGTCCTCTCAACTAAATCTACCTCTATACTCACGTCGAAAATTCAGGTACTGGAATCGAATTGGCTCAGACGGAGCCAGAGGTCAACGTTGAAGAGGTGGTCAAATCACATTGCCAGATCACTCTAAGGTATGTGCCATTTCAAACAAATGGAATGCTTGTAGTTTCTTTGTGAGACATTTTGATTTTCGCCTCGTTGTTTGATTGCATTAACAGTAAATATATATATATATATATGTATTCGAAATTCATGAAAAACACCAAACCCATTTTCTTGAGTTGCCTTAATACAGATGGACAATGCAGCAGCCTAGGTTGGTTATCTCTGTTTTCGTTGTAGATGCACTCGTATTCTACATGTAACCTATGTTGCTTTGCAATATTGTACGCAATATAATGGATGTATCCAGTCGGCTAATTAATTGCAGTCAACTGTCGTTAGTTACTATTTCAAAGATGTTCCGCGTTGTTCTCAAAACACACCTTTTTGGCTACTGACTGTCGAGCGTCTGGATTTATAACAGATATGACAACGGATCCTAGTGTGGATTTGAAAAGTCACAATAAATCGTTCACTACTCAGTGCGTGCCCTTTTTATATATAAGAGCTACTTACACATGGTCGCATCGGTTTTGCGTTCAATTTAACCTTGCAGCCAAGTCCTCTCCGAGAATGAGCAATATGCTTACAGTTTTTATCAAAAACTGCTTAGTGATGAATATGTTCACCACAGTTGTAATATATAATCTTGTGTATACCCTTATTAGGTAATCCTGTTGAAAACTGTCCAAATGACTTCGGATTCGATACAGCCGAATTATCTTCCAAAAAATATATATCGTTTTGGAATTCTTTTTTATTTGCCTGGTTGTCTTAAAGTGAGACCCGGTACCCATTTTTCTAACTACTGGCGATCATCTGTTGATCCCGCCTTCACATTCCAGTTGAAATCATATTTCACCCGAACTTCGAAACGTTGTTTTCTATACGAGAACGTCTGCATCAAATCTGATACGAATTCAGTTAATATGCTCGAGCGTTGCGTTCGACATTGTCAGTCACGAAATTGAAAGTAACATAATTCAACTAAGAATATTGCTGTGCTCGGCGTGTCAGACACTCTGGGCGGAAATAGTCATACATTTGGACTGTTACATTTGAAATCTTAATGTTCAGATAAATGCTTTGACGGACATTCAGTCTAATGATTTTTGCAAAAAAGGGTCTGTGACAGTAAAGTATCTGCGATCGAACGTGAACGGTATTTAGTTCATACCAACCTAATCTCCGACTACTTTTGAATAACTGTTATTTTCCAGAATATTCACTAGGTAAATTACATTGGTCTTCTGACCGTCCCGTTTCGGTGGTTCAGATGGACTCAGGGTTTCCAGTCACTTACATCAAACTACGATCAGTACTGTCTGCTAGACTAGTACCGTTTCGCCATTAAATGCAGCAAGGGGGTATAATAATTGACTGTTTTTGACTTTATTAATCGATATCCACCTGACAACATACGTTTATTAAACAACAGTACGTATGATGGCCAAGATTCGTTGTTGAGGAGTAACCGTGAATGTGGACGGTTATAGTTGATTCACTATCATCATAGCTTATACATTCAAGTGCCGTTCTACTTAGACTGTTGCACTTTGAAGAAAGACAACGTGTTTTGCGCATATACGGTGCACATCTGCTCACGGCCCGGGGTAAAATCTACTCTCCCGGAAATCGAAGGTTTATTTCCACCTCAGTGTCCTCACATCATTCAGCCGCAATTGTTATTGAATAGTGTTCCGGTTGACTGATAATCTCGTGGGGGTACACGTCCGTTGTTCCGTTAATTTCAGTTGGTAACTCACATTAGGGGTGTTCACGTTTTCTTCGTTTACATACGTAGGTACAAGTGATAACCGCATGTCACATTTTCTACCTTTTGCAGACGTTTTCGAAAGTTTCGTAAACGAATTCGTCGGGCAGTCATTGCATTCACCAACAGTCGCCAATGTTTCGCGTTGATCATCATTTTGGTGTTCTTGAATACGGTCATTCTGACCACAGAACATTACAACCAGCCCATGTGGTTAGATGAATTTCAAGGTTAGCAAACGAAGTATAGATTTTAGTTTTCGTATGTTTGTTTTAAACGTCGCCTTCTAATTTTTCTTCTTTTCACCGTATCACAGATTTCGCCAACAAAGTGTTTGTAGCCCTATTCACCCTGGAAATGCTGGTGAAGATTGCCGCATCCGGATTCACTGACTACTTTTCCAAACTGTTCAACCGCTTTGACTTCTTTGTTGTAATATTCTCCATCCTTGAATTGCTCTTGGTGCAATTTAACGTGCTAGATCCGATGGGTGTATCTGTGCTTCGATGTGCCCGTCTTTTGCGCATATTCAAGGTGACTCAGTAAGTCTTGCACGCTTCGAAACTGTCACTAGATCTGTCTGGTTGTGTAACTCTCTTCAGCATCATACGAACTTAAAGTCAGTGATTTGCGTTAGGTGCAGTTATTCGTATAGTTATCGAAATATGAAAACAATTATAATATATGCTTTCAGTCATATGTGACTATGACTAAAAAGGTTGTAGAGTATAATTTGAAGTAGATTGAGTTGAAGCGACTGGAAGCAATGATCTCGAACAGGTCATCACACTATGACGAAACTTCAACAGGTAAGACGTACGAGTGATGGTAGTAATCAATACCCTGTCATGTTGTATCGTCGGGGTCCTTGTCCGATTGTGCGATTTGACAAGGCTTATCAAAGCGAGTGGAATACAGGACAGAGTCAACTTACAATAATTCTCATGCACATGCTCTGTCTGGACCCCACACGCGTTGGCCATGTACAGTTATCTGTCTTGTAATACGATAACAATTAGTAATTGAATAAAATAAAACTAACTAACGTAAGTTGACGGTTACAGTCACACGGATACTGCTAAGTGAGACAATGACACACGTGAGTCGATTAACCTCATACTCATCGAAGTTGAACTCAGCTATGCAACGATATGCTTGCTTTTCCAAGTGGTATTTGTTGTCAAGTCACTTTAGTTGTCGGCTGGTATTTTTAAAAATCGTTGCATTAGCTTATAGATGAATCAAATCGAAGTTTGAATGTTGTGTGACCCACTTCAAGTATTTGCCAACTTGAGTTTTGGTTGCAGTGTTTTTGAGCAAGATTATCCAGAGAACTTGAAACGGATCGCAATCAGTGCTGTTTGTCAACTATGGTGTTACAGTGACGTTTTCTTGTGCTTGCTTTTCGTCAAATACTTTGGTGACTTTGTCAAACCGCTGAACTCAAGTCATAAACCGTTAGCGAGCACCCGTTTTAGGTTGTTCGTCCGATATTATTCACCGGCCAATCGATTATTAAGCTGTTGCATTTAAGCTTCGAATGTCGTCTACTCCGGTGTGGGCCGGAAACCGATATTTACTTTACAAAGTTACGAGAAAAGGCTTTTCCCCACCTACCACAACATATCCGAGGATTTATGTGTAGGCATACAAATATAAACGACATTTTACTACACACCTACGATTGGTCTAGATGCTAGAGTCACTAATATTATACTTTGCAGTAAAAAATTTGAATATTTTGAAGTGCGACGGGCTGACTGCTGTTTCATATATATGTTAACGTATCCAAGTAAAAAAAGCTGTAGGTTACTTTTGTTTTTCGAAAATTATCACACCCATGTTTGGTCATAGTAGAAGCACACTTTGACAGTTCTGTTCTTTTCTTTGACACAGTTATTGGGAGAGCCTACGAAGCCTGGTGGGCAAGCTGTTGAAGTCTGTCCGCTCCGTCGCCAGCCTGTTGCTTTTGCTGTTCATTTTCATTCTGATTTGCTCGCTTTTGGGAATGCAGTTGTTCGGTGGGCGCTTCAATTTTGTGAACAAAGAGAAACCGCGTGCTAACTTTGACGGCATTCTTCAGGCTATGCTAACAGTGTTCCAGGTTGGTGTCTGAAGTTCATGGTTCTTTATTCATGATTAATCTTAGCAGATTTTACATAGCTAGTGCTGTTCGTTGACTTCAGATAGTTCATTAAGCTTTGCGTGTATATCTCATGAAGACGTACCAATTTGAGTACAGTTCACACACACATGTAACCGCGTGTTTCGATGTGCTAAACTCGGTCATGCCCAATGTGACGTTAATGGCAAATTGGTCAGGACGGTTACGTGATGAGAGCTTACAGTTAAGGATTTGCCTAACCAATAAACCCTAATCAGCAAATAAAACCCCAGTTTTTGGCATATTTTCTGAGTGGCTTAGCCAAGGTTTTCAGTTAATTATGTGAAGACCAAGATCTACAAGTCTGCGGTGCTGATAATGACAGAAATATCTAACTACTTGTAGGTGACTACCAATGGCTTATTGACAATGAGGAGATGGTATCTGGTAGTTGTTGTGCAGTTCATACCAACACTTCAGCACTAAACACTACTAATAATCATACGTTTCTACCTGATGAAATGAATGTGGATTGAGTAAGCAAATCAGTCACTGTGCCTCCAGTGGAAACGGTCGATCAAATTAAATATATTTCACCAGCAAATATCTGTAATCGTTCAGTCAAGATCATTAGTTTTGTTATCAACGTGCTCCCTTCACAATAACTGGTAGCGAATTTTCCATCTGCAAAATGGCATATTGGTCCTACAAAATAATACTACTGATCAGTTGTCAGAGAGTAGACTAAGTAACCTGAGCAGCAAACATAGTTTTGACGCTCAGGTCATTCAGCTGCTTTCTGATGAGAAACACTAGGATTGAATTTCTTCGTAAGAACTTATCATTACTGCATTTCTTCGACAAGATCGAGTTTTGAATTGTGGTCCGTGTTCTCGTAAGCTCGTTTAGTTACTCATTTTGTCGCTGACTTCACATGAGACCTGGTTGAATAATTCTATCATTCGCTGTCAGCTACACCCATTTTTGAGTGGTCTTTAGGTTTGCGTACATTGGGAATGTTCCCGACGTAGTATGTTTTGATGCATAGCTTTTTCGCAACTCGAAGCAAGCGTAAATTGGAGAAATCATTCAACATTTCGTTGTAATGAGATGATTTGGTAGGATCAGTGCATAAAGTATCATGGTTAGCTGTACAGCATTCATCCAGTTCTTGAAAACAAATAAATTCCACTCTGTTCACCGTTTTTTTTGTGCTTTTTTAAAAACTTACGCAGATTTTAACTGGCGAAGATTGGAATGAGGTGATGTACAACGGAATGCGGGCTTACCTAGGAACTCCATGGTACGGTGTTGTGGTGATTTACTTCATATTTCTCTTCATCGTTGGAAACTGTATCCTTTCGTTAATTTCATCTGAGTAATTACCTATTGTAAATGTTCCTTGCATTCACGCTCTTTAATTAGTCAATGCACTTAAACCATAGTTTAATCAAAGTAACCGCACGTTAAGTTGATTAACACCCGTGGTATTTAAGCCACTGTAATGAAAAATTTGCAGGTGTAGTGAGTGCAGTTGGTTTATCCAAACGATGCTTATTTTTCAGATGCAAAACTCTCGATTTCTGATCGGCATGTTGAAAGACTGCAGTTGCAGTTCGTTTGGTTGCGCCTGCCCTATGCACACTTCAGTTATATGTAATTGGCATGTGGTTGGACTGGAAGTGACTAGACCAGTGGCCAAATTTATACGCAGTTCAACGTTGTTTTAACTGTCTATGTGGTTGACACTACGTTTTGTTCAGCGATTATCCAATGGCGTAACTATGTATGGCTGTACATGTTCCAGCTGCAGTGTTCGTCCCAAACAACCAATTAACGTGGTGAAAAATTTGCCGAAGATAAATAAAACCGCTGCTATTTTTTACCCAACAGGATATTTGCATCCAGTCTGACTAGTAAACACCTGGGAAACCGATTTTTGTGACTACGTGGTTTAGAGGATAAGTGCACGGATCACCATTGGATGTTTTTTCACGTGTCAGTGGTTCGATTCTCAGGCTTGTGTGCTGCTAACGCGACCCAACAATCTCGAAACAGGCATCCGGCACATCGCTGGTGGCCAGTAGGACCTGGTGTTCACAAAAATTTATCTCAGCCGTTTCTTGGGCCATGCTGAATACCGATCATAAGAGGCTGGTCGGTGTCAGCCGATGAGAAGAAGCATAACACTCGAGGAAAGTACGCGGTTAAGCAATCCAACAAGCAGTAATCAACCAACCATTAACATGAAATATTAACGTGCAATTCTTTTGAAATGTGTTTACTGAATAACTCATGTTAGGTGTTTAATTTTGATAATGTTGTTTTGCGTTGTCGCGTATAGGTCAATGTAGACAGAACTCATATCTTCATGGATTGGAGCGTAAGTGTCAGTGAGGGCCAAAGTCAATGGCTTCTTTAGTTGTAGTATCGAAGTACAGGGATCTGTTACTCTTGCTTGAAAACTTGTTCTACACGTTGATTACTTTTGATTCCTCTTGTTTGTCAAATCCAAAATTCCTAAACTGTCACTTCTAATGACAGATTGCAACTTTCTAATTCTGTTAGATTCACATACTAACACACACGTTAGCTGTAGTAGCTTCCTGAGCAAATTTTTCTAGACATTCTACTCAATGTATTCTTGGCCATCGCCGTGGACAATTTAAATGATGATGACGATGATGACGACGATGGGCCTGGTGCGGAAGGTGAGAAACAGGATGAAAAATCTACGGAAGCTGTCAAAGAAAATCAGTCTAAAGAAGCCATCACAGAACCAGAGAAGACAGAAGCTTTGGAAACCAAGTGAGTGGGCTCTGGTTAAGGAACACTTGTGTCTATATATATATAGCTGTTTATTTCCGAATGGAAGTCTATATTTTGTGTGTGAGACTTTTTGAAGCTTCTACTAACTTCTGCTGGTGTCCATTCACATAACCATTAGTCAGAAACTGTACACATACTACCCCTTATGTGTCCAAATCGAGAATTCATTAACATCATAGCGACTGGTTGTGATATGTTTTAGGGGTATGTTTGAGAATACTCCACATCGTATAGTAATGATCGTCCGGCAGGAGGAAGCTCTTCGGGAATAAACGATATAAATAACTATTGTTATCTATTGGTGCGATGGCTCGTCCGATCGCCCGTCTTGTCCGCAATCCACTCGCGGGCCATATCTCATCACCACGTTGAGGTAGTCCATCTAGGGTTGACATACTTACGCTTCCGATTTCGTCACCCATCGCAACACGTTTATTTGCCAGAGGCGCCTCAAACCTTATCAGTTGCATATTGATGACCTCCCAATTTGTGTTGCGTATCCGATTGCAATACATTTTTCGAGGAACTTCAATAATATGATTGTTTAACACGGATGTTTTCCTGTGAACCAAATGATGAGTACGATATTCAAGAAAACAGGTTAATAATACCAAACCGCGAGAATAGTGAGCCATGTACATGTAAGACGGAGACACAGTTTCTGTATTCGCTCCGTTTGGTTAGACATATGAGGCGATTTCCACTGCAGGCGCACAATCATTCGTTTTTTAATGGGATTATTACCGCCTGTTTTCCAGTAACGGACCACTTACTATGGTGCTCCGTCTATTCGAGCTGTTTTCCGTCCTATTTTGTCAAAATGTCTTCTGTGCCTATACTGCGAAATACTTCCAACTAATCATTTACTATTATATGCTGTTTGATTGCCATGACACGCACTATCTTCCCTTGCATGATACCCATTGGTAGCAGTGGTATGCTATCGTTCGATTGGTTGATTGGTTTATCATAAAACCACCGTGAGTATTGACTTCGCAAACAGACTTGTCGAATAATTGTTTACGGTGTTGGCGAGATTTTACCATTTCTAGTTACAATTATGGCACAAGAATCCTCATAAAAGACGATGTCTGTT
Source organism: Paragonimus skrjabini miyazakii (assembly GCA_014338405.1). Taxonomy (NCBI): domain Eukaryota; kingdom Metazoa; phylum Platyhelminthes; class Trematoda; order Plagiorchiida; family Troglotrematidae; genus Paragonimus; species Paragonimus skrjabini miyazakii. Next base: position 119,648 of record JTDE01001038.1, on the reverse strand, counting down.
TTATCACAGCCCTTTTATTCGGCTGCTATTTCTCATTTGTATTTGTCCGACATTTTAAGTATACCACCGTCTACGATAAACCGTGTGTCATATCATGTCGATCAGTTTCAGTCCTAAGGAAGTATTTTTTTATCGTTTGTTATACCCACGAGAATATGATAGAACACAGAGTTCTGCATACACGTTTCATGAATGTGAGACATAAACGAATCAATCTTGTTGACAGAAATAATAAATGAAACTCTTTTTTGATGTAACAGAATTTCTGGATTTTAATCAACTCGGCTTTACAACCTGAGTGTAATAACTTCACATGCCTAAAATAGAGTTACATCACTCTCCATGAGCGATCGTCATAGTTTTTGGCGAAAGCATTTATCCTAAAAACGTGTAACTGAATATAGCACTTAAGTGAAACGATTAGCTTAACCTGTAACGGAAAAAAAATAGTGGATAAAGCAAACCAATCACGTGTAGTTTTTGAATTATTTTTATACAAATTGTTTTTGTTGAATTCTGCTTTCTTCTGTAGGTCAAAAACTGTTGAAAATCAGCTAGGTAAGTAAAACTGGTTTTCGAAGATTGTTCGGTTTTACCTCAAGATATAAAATGGTGACTGTGCAACGCAACAAAATAGTTTGTGTTCACTTGCTTATGCTTAACGTTGATGATTGTTTTCAGTAGGTGCTTGATTTACAACCTAAATTACTAATCGTTTATTAGAATAGTAGAACTTTAAACTGTTTTCGTATATTTATTCCAAGGTCACTGAATTGTGTACTTTAAACGAAGACAGGTAAACGTCATGCGTTGCCATGAGTTGCAAATGAATCTGCCAAACTATTGTACATTATTAGCTAATCCGTAGGTCAAACATATATGACTTCACTGAAGTCAGGACTCCCTCAAAACTGCTTTCTTCTGTTGATTACTAATACGGTTTTTGCTGCCCCTTAGCTATCTCAGAAAATCCCTGTTTTATAACGATGTCTATATCACAGTTAATTCCGCATGTATTTCCGTTCTGAAGATTTTCTGAACAAACTACATCATAAACCTTAACTGATAGAAAATTTCACAATTATCAACATGGTATAAAGACAAGCATTGCGAACTGTTGACATTTCGTTTATTCTTCTCCGTCACATTCGTAAAACTATTGATTATATATAAGAATCGCATGGCGACAACGGACTCACATTAACATCAGGATCAATTCCACTGACTACGTCAGCACTCTTTGTCCGCAAAGAAGTGGTTGGTAATGATCGATCAGAAGTGCACGCGACCGACGGGAATGAACGAAATGTCAACATCTCTCATAATCTATCTTTTTGATTTGTTCATGGATTAACTCACCGGAACTCAATTGTTCACTTCCGTTATGCACTGGCATAAAAAAATTCAAAGACTCCAGAATTATATCAATTTGTCCGAAGCCTTGTAGTTGTGTTTTTAGGTCATACCACCTGTGTAGAAAATACTTTTTTGTGTGTGGGATTAATCGTATGTGTTAATATCCATCCACTAAACAACCGCACTGCGAATAAAACCTTAGATAATTTGAATTTAGCAAAACTAATCACAACAGTCATATGCGTTCGAGATTTCCTTAAATAATGCTGTTATATTCTGCGGAAGGAGTTTACATAATCTGAAGGCCAGGATCACTTTCAAGTAGGTGGACACTACAGGCTTTTGGCCAACACTAGATGGTGTTGTAAAAATTCTTGTTGAGGTTTACGTCAGTTTTAAGGCGGTTTCGACGGTTTTTCTGGAACATTATTACCGTACCGCATGTATTGTATGTTGGGTCGTTGGCGAGAAAAACCGGGTACACCGATTTAAAACGCGTGTGATGCGCGAGACGGCTGGTATCAGCTATTGCTTTGGTTTGTTCCAACTTATTTGTATGCGTGCGTTACTGGTGGCATTTATTCTCAGACTAGCTTGTGGCGCTGACCGGAGCCAAGTCGTGCCTGTATACGATCATCTTCACAAGTGGATGGGTCTACTTCACTTGCTAACCTACTCATGCATCATGTATCCAATGTAAACCGGAGGGACGAAGATCGGGAGGTGTCTATGCTGAAACCTTTATGGTCCAACTAACCAATGCTAGTAAGCCAGGTGGTAGTTTGTCAGAAAAGTGATATACTTATTTCTGGGAGACACAAACTGAGCGACTTCAATTATGAGATCTAGGTTAGGAACAAAAATATCGAAAATGCTATGGACAAAACAGCTTCAATATTGGAGTATGTGTAGTACTTTCTGCATAGAACTGTGGTAAAAATAAAAAAAATAAACTTGAATCACGTGCCAAACGTCCTTAACCTACATCGTATCACCAAAACGGAAGAAAAAAGAGTATAGCAGACCACCGGAAGCTATGTTTCTGACTAGGAGAGGAAGTGGTTGACCAGATAACGAAGTCGTTAAATGATACGAAAATATACGTACTAAAATAGACACGTCAAACATGATTTCTCGGAGCATGTAAAAAGAAAGGATAGCGAATACACTCTACATGTGTTACTGGGTTTCTCAACCTGCTTCGTCGAGTAACACCTTATCTTTGTTAATTACCTGTCTGATAACCGTTCCATTTTGACTAATCAGACTAGTGAACTGTACAACATGGGATAATGTGCAGTGTATGTGTCACATGCATTGGATCTGAAATTGTTCCCATTCTACATAGAAGCCAGCTTCAAGTGGTCGACTTTTGCAATCAATTGTCTAGTTACGATCGGTCAAATTGGGACCATCTCTCTCTCTCTCTATTGCAACTGACCTGAACGAAAGTGGCGGACAATTACAAATAATAAATATTCATGGGATATGGAATGTTTGATACACTAATTTTGTAATCTTCAACAGCTTTGTTTGTACTACTTAGGAGGATGACACTAGCAGTCTTGACATCATAGAAAAAAGTAAAAGCCGAAGGACGTACTACCGAAGGTGGCCAACCGGACTTATGACTGCGTTGAGAAATCTACCTTTGGAGTTTGTCTATTGATTTACCCAGCTGATAAGTTCATCATCCCAACTGTGTTACCACTTTACTGAAAACGGAAATATACGAGGTCTCTGTAGTACTTCAGAATAATGATTATGAGGACACATTTTGGGTGGGAAACTTCTGAGACTCGCGACTTCACAATGAGTCATAATTGGACATCGTTTCCTGCAAAATTCCAGTTTATGAATGCGTATTGATATTGATTTAGAAAACACAAACAGTCAACGGTTTTTAGTATGAAATAACTCCGAATTTGTAAATTTAGTGAAACTTTATGGTTATTATCGTATTTTGTTGCTGTACGCATCCTAAATATGTTAATCGCAAGCAACTGGAAGCAGCTATGTTAGCTGGCAAATCATAGTTCAAGTGTGACGTCATAGAGACCATCATATATTCCAGTTCTTGGCATTTCTTGGCTTTATCTTTGTCCCAGTGAGAGAATATACGACAGAGCTGAGTATATATATATATATATATATATATAAACATATCTCCGTAGACGTTTCAAGCCACTTGTTTCATGCGATCAGCATATCTACTTTTGTCAGATACACACAACCAGACATATGAGGAAATGTTCCCAGAGGTTGACATCTACGGCGATGATGGTGAAGAAGGAGGTGGTGAAGAGAATCGTGATGATCAGAAGGATTTTTCTGCACAAGACAGTCGTACAATGCCACCTCATTCGGCGTTTTTTATTTTCTCGGACACAAACAAGTGAGCACTACATGTAACTGTTTGATTTCTGCAGTGACTGACAAATAGCATATTTGATTAGTTAACTATTACAGCTTTACTTTGATAATAGCAATTTCATGTCGTTTTTAACTTAACCGTCAGAACGTTAAGAAGTTAGTTCGTATAATATTTTATTCATGCATTTATTCGCAGTCCGAGGATCAAATACCGTAACCCGTGCGTAATCTAGCCGCTAACTAGTCAAACAATGTTCTTTTGGTTAACTCAGTCGGGTTAACATCAGGATAACCGTGCAGTTTTTTTGATAAACCATTTCTACGTGTTTGAACACATTTTCGCTTTAGTCGTGTAGTTTTCTTTTCATTAAGTTTCCCCCACACTATTGTTTAACAAAACTATTCACAAGTATTGTTTATACCTGACTGATGGAGTTTGCGTAATCATCGGTTTAAAGCTTACTATCGTTTTGAAAGCTATTCCATTGGTTACCTTGGAAGCACTACTCCAAAGAAAATTGCAACATAATGTTCACTAGTGGTTAAGTAGATAACGTTATGTGAACTGTGATTTGTTTTTAGAAAATATATGTGGGCGTATGATTTGATAGTTTTTCATCCGTTTTGATAATCACGTTTATGGGCAAAATGACAAACGCTGAATTGAACTTCAACATCGATTAACTGCGACGAAATCATACCACCTAATATCTTTAGAGTAGACATTTTAGTATGTTTATATTTTCATGACATCAGTTCATAACAAGTCATTAACACGTTTGATACACTCGGAATAAGGAATTGTCAGATTTTTAAGTACTTACTAAATACAAGGCTATCGATTGAAATAATTTGTATGTAGCCACAATTATTGTTCTTTCAGTCTAACCATCATCTGCCCGATGATGAATAGCCGAAAACAGACTGTTTAACAAAAAGTCCTTTACTTCTAATTTGTAGTACTGCAAACAAATTATTCTGTTTATCTGTAGTCCGTCTTTATCCCTTCTGAGTGTTATTCAGTAGCACATTTTTTGACGAATGTGTGTCACTAGTTCATTCAAAAAGTAGTTTTGAATTGTGTCATGGTACAGAATATTCACACTAAATTGATATTTTTGGTTTCACGAAGAGACTAAGATCAACTGTTTATCCGTCCCTGTCTCTGGGTTAATCGTTGAATAAACATTTTAGACGATTAGCCAACGTAACGAGGACAGTTGTGCGCATACATGGCTATGTAGAAGGGAAAACACTAGTATGCAACATGCTGACCTAACCAATAACTGCGAAACCAGGTAAACCTGTGGGAAGACAGACAGACAGACAAAAACACAAGCATACATAGACCAACATGTACAGTTGGTGGCGTTTGGAAATGCGTCAAGAGGTATTGAAGCTAACCGTAGCTCCAAGTGAACCTAGCACATGTACTTTATGTCTCATTGATCGCATAGATTATATAATTGCTCACTGACCTGAAAAGGTTATAGCTAAAGTTCGCGTGATGAGATGATGTTTTACATCACATTCACGAGCATTCAACTTATGAATGTCCTAATGATTACCTGTATACATTTATAATAATTAACGAATTCAATCATATATACATGTTTCATTTGGTACTGACTCACTCAAACCTCTTTCCTCCTACTTTACAGATTTCGCATATTTTGTCACAATGTCGTATGTCTATCACACTTTGGCAATATTGTCCTCGTTTGTATTCTGGTCAGCAGTATTCTGTTAGCGGCTGAAGACCCGTTACATGCCAATTCACATCGCAATAAGGTAAACAACGTTTTCACTTTATGTCTCCTTTCCGTACTAACACAGTAGCTCCGTTTCGTCTACATACATGCATCATCATCATCATAGACAGCGATACATCAGTGGTTCACACTGATTCTTAACTGCCACACAACCACGAAGAAGAAGAAACAAACCCTGTTTAGGAATAGAGAAGAAAAAAGAGGGAGGAGAGGGGACCTAGTCACTAAAAATAGCTATGTCTATATTCAAACATACATCGAAGCGCCTTCACCTTGCAAACAAACAACTGAAAGTAAGGCGTCATCAGCAAGACAGCTTCCTTGCGGCTTTCACTGCTCCGCGTCATTAAGTGCACTCACTCCACAGACAACCTCGACCAAACAACGACAACGTTCACGCCACTGAGCCCGGTTAGTCGCCATCTCACCTACCGTCTCAAGCCAACGACTCTGCGAGGCGCGGGGGCTCCAGCCCGGAAGACGAACCCGATCTACGGTGCCCAACCCCTTCGTGAACGATTTCATTTTTCTAGGCCAGGTCACCACCTGTCCACGTCGCACCTTGCGCCAATCGACCGCAGCGTCGGCAAACAGTGCTCAGCGTGGTAGACTACTAGCTGGCATCCTTAATACATGACCTAACCATCTAATTCTGTCGTTTGACAGTCAGTGCCAAACACCCGTCTCCTAACCTCCTCGTTGCTCACTCGTTGGTGCTACCCGATACGAGCGGTTGAACGCAGACATCGGTGGTCGAATACCTGGAGGCGGTTCACGTCCTCTACCCTGAGGGGCTATATTTTGCTGCCGTAAAGTAATATAGCCCTCACTGTTGTTTGATATACGCGACCCTTAAGTTTCAGAGAAATACCTTTCTATCGCCATAAGTGCCTCAGATTAGTAAACACCGCTTTAGCCTTGCAAATACGAGCCTCTATTTCATTCCCTACACCTTCGCCGCCACCGCTGACGCAGCCTCCCACGTATATAAACCGGTCAACAACCTCTATGGCTTCATTATCTAACATTAAACCTACGTAATCACAGCAATCTTGCAGGAGCACTTTGCATTTTGAGGCTGCAAAGCGCATTCCGAATTACTTAGCAGAACGCGAAATGGCGTTCAGCGTTGCTTGTGCTGCCTGAAAGTTGTCAGACAGCAACACCTTGCCGTCAGCATGATCAAGATCAGTCAGCCTTCCCATAGGTAGGCGGTCCACACCAGCATCATTTAAGTGCCGCAGATAGTCCTCCATTATTTCGTCTGTGACGAAATTGAACAAAAATAGTGGAAGGGGACAGCCTTGACAAACGCCGCTCCTGGTGCTCAAACTGCCAGACAGCTCACCGTAAACCCTAACCTGAGCGGATGTATGGGAGTGAAGCGCCGACAGTATGTTCACATACTTGGTCGGTACACCCCTGCGTTTAAGCGACTCTAAAAGTGCAAATCGATCCACCGAATCGAACGCACCTTTATAGACGAGAAATATGGCAGTTGTTGACCGGCGGTATACATGACGCTGCTCCAAAATTCAACGAAGGGTAAAAATGTGATCTATACATTCCCGACCGGGATGGAACCCTGCCTGTTCTTTAATGTTTGACTCCCGAACTGCAATGAGTCGACGGAGTATAATGGATGCCAGAACCCTAGAAATGACTGGGGTCAAACCAAATCTCCCTATGGTTTTCGCAAGAGCTCCTGATACCTTTCCTGAATATAGGAACTATTATCGCTTGACTCCAGCACGGACCACACAAGTTGAAACAGCTGAGTCAAGGCCTCGACTAACACCTCTCCACCTTCTTTAAAAAGTGCCGGCACGAGATCATCTGGACCGGCAGCCTTATTACGATTAAGAGCCGAGATGCAATTGCGAACCTCAGTCTCAGTAGGTGGTTCTAAATCTACCGACCAGAGCATTACATCAGAAGTTTGTGGAGGCAGCGAGGTAGAAGCAGGAGGCCAGCTAAATTGACCCTCAAAGTGTTCCCCCCAACGTTCTAACCTTTTGAACTTAGTATAAATTAGTGTGCCATCTGTCTCGCTGATAGCTTCACTGACAGACGGTCACCTGGGACCAGTAGCACGGATAAGCTTAAAGAGTTTGCCGGTGTTCCCTGAAGCAAAAGCGATTTCTATTTCCTTAACTTTTTCCAACAACCAAGCCTCACAATCAGCCGTTAGACTACGTTTCAGCTTCCTACGGATATCTCTTCTAGACTTATTATGTAAACTACCAGGAGGGACCTTTCGCCTGGCTTCTAATAACTCCAGAGATTTCTCTGAAATCCAATTTTCATTAAACTTATGTACCCCTGTGCCGCATGCTATAGTACCTGCTTTCTGAATAGCCTGTCAGATTTGTGTCCTGCAGCTATTAGGATCTTCGGCGTGAGTATCACTAAGCCAGCTTTCTAAGTTGGTTTGTTACCAATGCTTCACCGATGGTAAAGCCAATTTCTCAACAGCCAGTAGTTGCTGTCGGTGGGGTCGTTGACCAGCAAAAGTAAGAACAAAACGGCAACATACCAATGCATGGTCTGAGTCCGTGTACGTGCTCTAATAAGAACGACAGTCTTGAATGCAACCACGCCACCTGTAACCAACAGCTATGTGGTCTATCTAAGACCAGACCAGATTCGAAGAAAGCGGGCACCAAGTATAACAATGACGTGCACGATGCCTAAAACTAGTGATGGCTAAAAATAGCTTATACTCAGCGCACAGCTGCAACAATCGCCCGCCATTATCTGAACAATGTGACGCTTTCCCAAAGCTGCCACCTAAACGAGATTCGGCCTCACCAAGGTGGCCGACCTGAGCATTCATATTTCCGGCCATAACGACTATATCAGAGCTACGTGTCGACCGAAGGAGAGAGGCTAGATCCGAATAAAACGCGTCTTTGACGCCGACGTCACTACAGTCAGTAGAAGCGTGAGCAAACACAATGAATAAATTTCTGAAAGTCTTGACTCTAGAGCTGACCTTAAGGGAACCTGCTGAGCGGACAGCACAAAGTCTATTGTCGACATGAATTCAATCAATCAATGAGGCTGCGGCCGTCAAGCTAGGGACTATACCCACTCCAGCCTGACCTGCAACAGTGGCTATGGAGTCACCCGAAGTGTATAACCAGTATCAGGTAGACAATGCGGGTGCTGTTAGTTCCATACGCTGACTACTGTCCTGGATTCTAGTTTCCGAGATACAGCAGACATCGACATGCAACGAGTCTAACATTCGTGCAAGAGCCTGTTGACCTATCTGTTTTAGAATGCGAACGTTGAAGGCACCTATATTAATTCGTAGTCTAGGTCTAAGCAAGGGGCGAGAGAGGCTTGAAGCTGAATGGCAAGAGACGGAACTTACCGGCTCAGTGTTACCACGGTTAGCTGCATCTGTTTTGGGACTTGTGGAGTAACTATCAGAAATGGAGGTCGGGAGGGGCCTGAGAACGAAATTTGATAGGACGATGGAGGAGGGGTCAGCAGTAGCATGTTTTCGCCTATCCACCCTGCTGTATGCAGCGGATAGGGCGACCCGGTTTATACTGCGAGACGGCCGATGCAGTATGGAATTACTTGTGTTGTGAGTATTCGCGGTTGTGTGTGGGTTGAGCTACTGCCAGGGCGCCCAGACCTAGACAGAACGATTAGGGTTCTCAACCAAAGCCTTTGGCTCAAAAGCCTATACCGCAAGGCAGCGGGTGGGTGGCAGTGTGCCAAAAGTGGTTCTTTTTCCGAAAAGAGATGCCAACCTCCTTCCAACTTCCAACCTGGAGGACCAGGAGACTGGTTTGTCAGACCTCTACCTATTGGCCTGCCTGGCATGAGTGACCCTATCGGTGTGGTGGCCACACCGTCCAGTTTAGCCCAATAGATCATCGAGATGCGCAAGCCGTCACACCGCATCAAGGTCCAGTCTCGTTGTGACAGACACACACATACAGGCAGACAGACATTGGGGGCCCCAGAGGAACACAATGTTAAAAGTTGCATTTATATTCTCAATATGTGCATATCCATATTGAGTGTCTACATAGCAGTCCAAGCTTATCAATCTTTCTCACGGAGTATGATGATTTAGTTAAATCCTTAAAATAGTTTTGAGCTTCAAGTAGATGTAAACAATAATCATAGCAGAATGACACAAAAGCATAAATCCGAGCAATTTAATTTGCTTGCAAGTAAACATGGTCCAGATTGTTACATCCGGCCGAAGAGTTTCGCTGACATTTCCATTTGATATGTACGATTTTCGTGTTGTTTATTTGGTCAACCCCAACCTACTTGCACAACGTTCAAACACGGACGAGTGATTGTTTGTCATACTAAAACAATTTCTTCATTCGTGTGGTTTATGTAACTAATTACCTTATATTCAACTAGGTCCCATATCAAAATTGCCTCTTAATTATCCCTCCGAATACCATGGCTAATCTAATCTTTCGCGTATGATGTTTGTTGTGAATCTCACAAGTATTTTAAAGTCGAGGCGCTCTTCTTTCCATCTATCAAGCTCAGTTTAACTGACCATGCTGATTCCTGCGTCATTTCGTCTCTGGGAGCATTCGTTAACATGAACGTGTACTACAGTTAGTAAGCTATCCGGATCGATAACACATTGCATTCCGAATATCTTCTTTTATCAAAATGTCTCACGTATTTCACCATTAATTACGTCACACAGATTTATACAACTTCTGTATTTTTCTGTTTTTCTTTCAACTAGATCTTGAACATGTTTGATTACTTTTTTACCAGCGTCTTTACTGTGGAGATCACGTTGAAAGTAAGTTTGTACTAAGGCGTACAGACACACATTTTTTGGGGAACACCGCACTTGGTTGTAAAAACCTGCTACTGAACGTTTATTCTATGTGAATCTACGTGTTTTAATCGAGCAAAGTTTCACACATTATTCACTCGTGTTTCAGATTCATAATAATCCGTAATATACAACGTCCAAAATCCCTAGAGTATTGAGCGGAACATTGTCATTCCCAGCTGTTTATCATCAACCTGGAACCGTCGCGTTCCTTACAGAAACATGTCAGCGTTTACTATGCAATCACAGAACAGATGAGGTCTTGAGGTCAGCTATCTGCTTGTCATGTGACAAGCATCAAATAATCACCAATATATCAGTGGTTTTTGTTGATGCTTAATTGCCATACAACCAAAAAGATGAAAGCAAGCTCTAGCCCGAAATTAAAACAAAACGGGATGGGACCTAACTACTACTAGCATCTATGTCTATAGTCAAACACTCAACAACTAGTTGCCTACACCTTGCCAACAAACAACCGAGTCATTAGTGAAGGTAAGGCATCATCAGCAAGACAGCTTCTTTTTGACTTTCTCTGCTTCGCGTCATTATTGACACTTACTTCACAGATGACTCTATCAAACAACAACAATCTTCACATCATTGAGCTCGGATAGCCGCCGTCTCACCTAACGTCCCCAGCCACTAACTCTGTGATTTAGGACAGTCTTATCACGAAAGAAGAACCCGACTTACATTGACCAATTGCTTGATGAATGACTTCATTTTTCTGCATCAGATCATTATCTTTCCACCTCGCAGTTTATGCCATTCGGCTGCAGCATCAGCAAAAAGTGTTGGGTAAAGCAGATAATCATGTAACAAATCCAAGCATTACTTGCCAGTAGATGTTGACCGATGGAAGTAAGATTTATAAACGTACAAGACATACATGTTGTTTCACGTTTTACACGGATTAGCATACTGACTGCCCATTGTTGTACGTTTGCTTTCAGATGATTTCTTACGGATTTATTCTACACGAGGGGGCATTTTGTCGCAGTGCCTTCAATCTGCTGGATCTAATTGTTGTCTGCGTCGCACTGGTTTCTTTTGTGTTACAGTGAGTATGAATACCACAAAAACACCTTGTAACGTTTTCATTTGTGTTAAATTGCTTCCTTTCCATTCCGAATTAATTAGTCTGTTCTTGCACGATTCTGTGTAACTCCTCAAACTTACTCGACCATAGGAACACCACGTTGCTTGACGAGTTTCTTTTTAGCATTCTGGCTTTAAGACATTTCCAGAACCTATCATGCTGCGCTCATACAATGAGTGTAACAAGCTGTAGTGTCTAAACAACCAGAATATCTTATTTGGTGGCAAACACTAGATCATTTTTGGGCTCAACCTCCGAAAGAACAAATCTACTCATACTTGATGAAGTAACGCTTCCTGCACCAGATTAACATACGAGGTAATGAGTATTAACATTCGTGTGATTACCTTACATTACTGCATTTCAAATCATTGACTTGCTCAGTGCGACATGTTTCATTCTTAATTTCATATGTGCCTGTGCAAACAAAGAAACCAAACGATTTCAGCTGTGAAGATTCTTCGCGTGCTTCGTGTACTTCGTCCGCTGAGAGCTATTAACCGTGCCAAAGGCTTAAAGGTTAGTTTACCGCGTAATAAGCAATTTTGGGTGTCTGTTTTCTAACTCACTTTAGTTCACTACAGTACCGGTTGCAGAAAATCTTGACTTCTGTTAGGTTTGAACTGGCGACAGGAACCGCATCTTTCAGTATGGCATGTTTTCTTCCTACCCGTCCACGAAGCCGCGTCGAAAGCTCGGAAATCTCACGCTCGAACTAGGTTGCTCACACAGTGCTGTCTAACAACTGTGCTTTACGATTCACTTCTCAGTCTTCATTCGTTGCACAGGTTATATGCTTATTGCTCAAAAATCGCCGAAAACATATGACCGGTTTGTGGTTGTTCCCACTCGTCAAACATGCATGCTTGAAGAGAGCTGATTTTGAAACTATTTTATTCGAGTACTTTGTTTTTTCGTCCACTCCAGTTTGCGATATACGGCTATAATGACTCGCAAAAAGAGTTAGACTGCTGAAATCATATATATATTTATATGAAGAGTAGTAGGGGATTTTTTTGAATTTTCGTATAGACTGAACATCACCCACAATTGATCGCAGCTGTCGCATTCCCATAGGCAATGATATGCACTACTGACGAGCTCTAATGAGAGCGAAATTCGAGTCTAGTGCTTCTTTTCGAAAGGGGCCGACTGGAAAGTCTATAGGAATGCGACAGGTGCGATCAATTGTGGGTGATGTTCAATCTATATGAATATATATATATGTATATGTTAATTTTCAATTTGAACATCACCCACAATTGATCGCAGCTGTCGCATCTCCATAGACTTTCCAGTCGACCCCTTTATATGTATACACACATATATATATATATATAATATTCCCGCGGCTAAATTATCATGGATGTTTTGGTTGCTAATTGAATTATTATTTCTAAAACAATTTCACTAATACTCTTCACATTCGTTGGTGAATAAGTTGCAGAAAAGATTTATTAGCATTAATGTTGACCTAAAATATTGCCTTCATTCTCTGTCATCTGCCAAAAAACCTCACTCTCAGAGGTCTCTTGTATTCTGATAGCAAGCTTAACACAATTATCCTCACGCACTGCCTCGGAAATTTGGTTGCTCTTTGTCATTTTAACCGTCTGCTTACGACACGCTTGTATTTTACTTCAGTATAACCTTTTGGGATGCACATACTCATGTACAGAGGTGCAGCATGTTGCACATTTCCGCTTTTACAATGCAGTTCCGGATGTTTCATTTATCAGGCTCAGACTATATTTAGTTGATCTCATTCTGCTGCTTAAACTGAAAGAATCTAACATTATATACTGCCTTGAATCAAATTTATCGGTTTGTCTTCATGTGAAATGTTTGTCCTAATTATTTCAAGTTGTCAAATCGTTATAAACCATTATTATCATGACCAATGTGCCTAGGATAAGCAACACAATTTTCCTTCTTGCGTTGAACACACTTCAGGAGAATCATAAATATCCGCTTCGTATCAGTGAAACTACCGATGCATTTTGTAAATAATGTTATCTGTTAGGGAAATATCTGCCAAAAGTCTATCTGTATTTTAAGTGCATGCATAGGCGTTCATCATAAGCAAAAGTTCTGGCTCTAGATACTATTTATTTCATGTTCGGTGGGCAAAAACGCTAGTTTTTCATTAAAGCTATCTGGACCATTCAGTGTGGTACGCATTCAGTTGTTAAAATATTCACTGAATGGGGCCTGTTCTGTGCACTTAACCTTGGCTGGTGTTACCGGAGTCAGAGTGAAGTGGAAATGTTATGGATTGACGTTTTTTTATTGGTTTCGTAAACACGGCCCAAATCGGGTTAGCAACATGCACCCACGAGAACTTATTCTTGTTTTAAGCACTGGCTTGGTCGATTTTATTTTCACTTATTCGTTGAATTACTGACCTGCCATCTTTATATTGATCTGACTGTGCTGGAAATAGACTGGTTGTTGATTGTAATTTTATAGGCCAATATCTTTCAGATTTGGTTTTGCTGATACCGTGTTGTATGTCGTTTCAGAGGAGCTTGATTGGAACGGCCGTAGGTGTGGTGTTACTCTAGGAGTTCAAACCATGACCGCGACATGTCTGAACTCAGTCACATATATTGGGTGACACTTACGACAATAATCCCTAAGATTTGAAATCAGACGGTAGAAAATAACGATGACATAAGTTCAGTCGGCTAGTCTTCACGGATGCATATACTTAAGTGATTACGCAGAACGTCAACCGGTTGTACACCACGTTAGGCACTTGATGTTTAGTTACGATATTCTGACGTGGATTGTGAAAAAAGAGTGACAGTTTGCGAACCCAAATGAAATATCGGACCTACCATCAATCGCATTCCGATTCCAGGCTCGGATCGTCTGGTTTGTACACTCTGTGGATGTGATTGTTAGAGCAAATAGCAGGTAATCGGGTTCACTGAAATGAGTGCTACTCTTAGCACTTCCGAACTGTAAACAGAACGGATATGAGAAAACATATTGTGCGTTGTGGTTATGTTCATTATTAAGTAAATTCTTGGTTAAGCCACAACGAGTTAAAACCGAAGGAGTTACCGGTTTCGCAACGTTTCGACCCTCTCGGAGAGCCTTAACCAAGAGTACTACCCTTGTTTGACTGAATCGCCTGTGTAGTTTGCAAGATCAATAAAACAATGCATTAGGTTGGAGGACTTACGTTATTTCAAAAGCCTCGAACTTTCACTACCGATTCAAACCATACTCACTTGGTTCAATAAAGACAGTAAGTTCATTCTAACTGAGAAGTCCTGATCACGGGTTATCGATTGGATTGAAAATAGTGATTCTGTTCATTCTTCTTTCGAAATGATCGGGCTAACGGAACACCATTCATACAAGGTTGCAGTTGAGCGTTTGGATTTGATTATTCGGTCATGCCTATTGTGAGGTTCTTGGCGTTGTAGTTCAGCGTGTAAACTGCGATCCGATGAGCTCTAATAAAAGCAAAACTCGAGTCTAGTGCTTGCTTTCGAAGTGGGTTATCCGAAAGGCTAATCAGTAGGCAAAGGCTGCGGTCAGATGTGGGTGGTGTTCAGTTTTGAAAAAAATAAAGCAAATCTAAAAGCGAGACAAATTCTACGTTGACAGTAAATCAGTGCCTAATTTCTCTCACTTACTACAGTATTAATGGATCCAAAAGTATTGACATTGATTGTTCAGATCAGAGCAGATGACAGTATTGGATATGTTCTCATTCCTCCCACATGTTTTATCTCCAAATAAGAGCGTGTTTATGTCATAGCTCAGTATTGGTGGCGTGTACTGATATATCGTTGTGATGAATTGCAAAACGGTTTAACTGCATTCTTTCCATACTGTAAGGTATTTTTTCATGTAATGATTTATTCACTCGGATATGTTTTGCTATTTTGAATAGGCTGTCTATTCAGCATTTCAAACCTTAAGCGTTACATCCGATTTCCCTACAACTGTGTCTCCTTCAACTGAGATTCCATTTTTTTTGCATTCAATAAGGATTATTAATGTCCATTATTTCTACGTCATAGGAATCTAGTTACAATCACTTAATGCATCATAGTGATAACAGGGAAATGTTATCAGTTGATAATGTAACTATCTAACTATACAGTGATTTTGTCTTTCCACATTTTCCTTCCAGCATGTGGTCCAGTGTATGGTGATTGCAATCAAGAGTATTGGTAACATTGTCCTGGTGACCTTTCTTTTGGAATTTATGTTTGGGGTCATTGGAGTTCAGTTGTTCAAGGGTAAATTTTTCAGATGTACAGATATATCAAAGAATACGGAGGCAGAATGCAAGTAAGTTCAAATACATTGTTATTTCCGTCTGTGTGTAATCTTACTCGAGATCGTGTAGGTGAGAAGTGTACATGCAATTTACTAAACTGTTCTACTGTAACTCGTTTGGCCTGTCTGAAGCCGTGATACCACATGGTCCACCACTGCAGTGTTCTGTTAGTAACGTTAATATCGTGTCGCATCATGAGTCTGTACGTGCATGTCTGCGTGAGCTAACGTAATTGTCTAAGCCACCACTTCTTTCTCTAAATATTCCACATGTTTCGACCGTTTTGCTTCCCTTAACCAATCCTTTTGTTGCTTCCTATAGAGGCAGCTTCATCGAGTACGAGGATATGAATTTGGACAAACCAGTCATAACCAAACGCGAGTGGAACAACAGCGATTACAACTTTGATAACGTTCCAAACGCACTACTCACTCTGTTTGCCGTGTCCACTTTTGAAGGTTGGCCAACGTAAGTGTTTGGCGGTTCCAACTCCTTTTTCTGCTCACAAATTGTGTAATCAACTTTATTCAACTAAAGCGGATTGCTGTGTTAGGTGGGATTTCGTTGAACCTATGAGGTTGATTACCTGACTGTCATTCTTCCTAAGTTCGTTTGTGTGTTTATGTTGCTTTACAAAATCGGTTTTGTCTGCAAGGTTTTGACATTTCGTTGTATTTATTAAGCGTGCCACAACACTGGATCACTGGCTAGATTTGAAGAACATAACCTACAAATGTACTCATACTATTAATAAATTGCCAGGTCTCCATCATCGAGAGTGCAGAAAGATAGCATTCCTTTGGACATTGGTAGCCTGTGCCCATCACTGACCGATCCAGTCTGCAAACGTTTTTCCCATGACGTTGGTAACCGACACGCGCTTACACCTACTTACTTGACAGCTTACTTTGCATTGAAGTAGCAGTTGATTGAGAGAAACCGACAAATCAACACTAGCGTTAATTGCACTGAGTACATTATCAGTATAGAGTGTCACTAAAAAGTGAATTTGTGATATATTCTTAACTGGCTGCATTTTCTCAGAACCTCACCCTCTGGTGTTAAGTGCCGGAGGCTAACGTATTAAATTGCTCAGCTTGACCCGTGAAAATCATCAGTAAGACAGTATACATTAAAAACTTTCCATAGCATCAACCTCCCATCCCAAGGGTGAATACTGAGATGAAAATAATGACGCTTTTTTGTCATACTGTCATTTTAAATATCCCATGCCGTGGTTGAACCTGGATTTCTCAGCAATCAGGAATGGTGGTCCTTTGACTACAGTTGCTAGGACATGTGGCGTTCCAAATCTATCTGAAATTTTCAGTTACATTAGTAAAGGTGAACGCACGCTACCCAGTTAATTTTTAGCAATATCTGTGATCGTCAAATATTACGGGCTGTTTGGAATAGTCCATTGCAACCTGCGTTGGCAGACTTTTTATCATAAACGTGCAGTCAACACCCAAGGGCTATGGTCGAAGCCTATCTTATACTGACGCTACGTGGACAACATAAGTACAGTAGCCAAGAGCAAAATCCGTCCAAATGAAATGTTTGCTGAAATGTACTGGATGGATATGGAGCAGTTGAACTAGCTCCCTTTAAACTAGTACCTGATACATTGGAGGAATGAATATTCACTGTTAATCCATCGAAAACTCACGGGAACTGATCACTACATTCATTTCCAGAATTTCCGCTGCATGCAGATCAAACACAGTGGATGGCGCATATAAATACACGAAAGGTTGCCATAAAAAATTGCGGTATTATTTTTCACGTTAAATGAGAATAGTATGACGCTTATATTGATGCACTGACTCCCGAACGAAAACTACTGACAAACATTTTGCCACCAAAAAAACTCCATTTCTTTAAAAGTCCCACTAATGCGTAATCAGTTTGCCAAGTCATAGGAGAACTTCCGAAAGCTACTGTCGTTTAGGCACGCTACATTTCTTGTTTGTTTGTGCTGTCCATGTCACAGTTTCTCTGATACGATCGGTAACCAAAGGAGCATTCTGTCGATGTTCATGTAATTCACAGTTTTCGTGTGTGTGAGCACTATGCTGGGATCTTTGATAGGCTACAAAACATTTGTTTCGGAATCTACTTTCCTAAGTAATTACACAATATAATGGTCGGAAATTGAAATATTTAGACAGCTACCGTAACTTGATCATCATTTCAAGTGTTTAGTTTATCCATAAACGGTTGTATCTTCAAAATTCGTCTATCTTTTTTCTCTCGTTTGCGTTCCTTTTATTCAATTTACAGATGTGTGTACGTTCACCATGAATCAATTGATATGTCCATTAAGATTTCTCAGTTTGTGTTTTTTGACCGTTGAGCTTCTCAAAAAATTAGCTAGTTTTGTACTTAATGCTCATGCAAATTTTCAGTCCAAATTATTCTTACTCGTTGTCATTTGGCCCAATTTTCCCACAACGCCATCAAACTAAATCACCATTACGGTTCGTTGACCAACTTCATATAGTCTCCACAAAATGAATTGAAATGCCCCAATCTGTCTCCTTAATAAACTGGTAGAATGATCTTAACAGAGTAGTCACGCACCATCCATATCAAAATTGTAGTTCATCGTACCACGAAAATAAACCGCCGTTTTCCACATAAGAACAACACACAGGAACCATAATAACGAACATTTTGTGTTTGTCTATAACTGAGGCAGCTAATATCGTGGTTACATAGATGAGACCAAAATTTTAAGAATAGTTTGTACAATTTTGTCTAAAATCGGTCCACATTTAAAAAAGACTTTACGGACTGATCACCTTTATTTTGAAAGCGTTCAGGTACTTACCCTATCCAGAGATGCCGGCAAAATATAGATCAACCTTCAGTGAATAGTCGACACTCTAAATGGGTCCACTTTTCCTCCCCGAAATCCTCCACAAATCATTTATCATCAGATCCTCTTTTACTGAACAAGAAGGTACACCCAACTGGTAATTCATTAAAACTTGGATGTAGGAGGGGGCAGGCTATTATCTTGATATGACTTGTTTACTCTGTGAAGTCTGCTCACATCAGAGCACTATGCCCAATGTTGTGGTCACATCTATTCCCGTTGAGACTGTTCCTCTTAACTTGTGCGTACTTGCGCTACGGTTTTTGGCGGTCCTTTGAGAATATACCCATAGGTCACTGACAGAATGTTGTTGTAGTACGTCCCAACCTCTGTGTTGTAATGTGACTGCATGCTGGTAGGTTTATTCAACTTTCTTACTTCTTCTTCGTGCCTGTGAACCGTCCAACTTAAATTACTTGACGATCAACAATGAAACAGGAGAGCACAAGTGACAATCTTTCTCCCTCCATTACAACTCGACGAACGTGTGAACCAACAGCTAAATTCTCATGTAACTCCTTGTTTATCACTTGAAGTGTTGGCAGCCTACGTCTAGAAGGTCAGCACATCAAAAATACTTGTCAGAATTAGGTTTCCCACAAATTCAGTATTGTGGTTTCTGTGGAAGACACGTCGTTGTGCACAACTTGGTAAACTTGAATCGGCTTGCAATTTCAAACAAACATCAACTACTTAGCCATTTTTAAATGTCTGACCTTTTTTTTCTTTTCGTTCCCAAAGCTTGCTTTCCACTTCCATTGACTCGAACGCAGAGGATCATGGACCGATCACAAACTACCGTCCAGTGGTTGCGGTATTCTATATCACCTACATCATTGTGATTCCGTTTTTCATGATCAATATTTTCATTGGGTTCGTCATCGTCACATTTCAACGCGAAGGTGAATCGGAATACAAGAATTGTGAACTGGACAAGAATCAGGTAGAAGAGTTGGTTTTGAATTACATTACTTGGAGTTGTAGTCTGTACAAGAAAGAATATGTTTTGATATTGTTCTCATCTACAAAGAATGCTATACTTTCATAGTTAAGATAGCTTACTATTGTCAGGTTTGTACCAGACAGGTTTCTGTTCGTAGAAATGTAGTACTTACTAAAGATTACAATAAATCTATTCTATTGAATTATAGAGAAAATGTATCGAGTACGCGTTGAAGTCCAGACCACGTCGACGTTACATTCCTAAAGGCCATTTACAATACAAAATATGGTCGGTTGTGGTATCAAAGAAGTTTGAAATCTTCATCTTCATTTGTATTTTTATCAATACTGTTGCGTTAACACTGAAGGTGAGTGAAACAATCAATACCCTCGTTATAAATTTCACTTAAAGCTTTGTGTGTAAACTTGCTTAATATTTTTCAAGACTATTTCATTTTACATTTGGACAAATCATACTATTTAGACATAGACAAGCGTAAATATCATGTGCGGTTGTCAAGAGAACGGATACTAATTGTTGAACTCCTTTCCATTTGTCTTTTATTTTATGGAAATCCTAGGACATTTACCGAATGATCCATACTCTCATCACGTGAAGTTTCAGTGAACTAGAGGGCTATTCACTGAATGCTCTGAACGTTTTAGCATAGAAATAATCGGATTATGTTGGACGATGACATCGAAGTTCTGGATTTGGAATTGAACCATATATTTTGGGCAGTGTACAAAATTTTAGACGTATTTAGTACTATTTCAGTTTGACATCGACGATAACAAACAAAAGAATGATAGAAAAGTGCCCAATGGGTTTAAGTTAACTCGGATACACTCCAAAAATCAATTCAATCGAAAGGTTTAAAACTTTCAAATAATTCAAAAACTGTTGAAAGAGTATCAGTAAAATAATCCTTCTGTTCATAGTATTCGGTGAAAGTCGCCATGAAGTTGATACCTTTGGTATTTACAATGAGTTGCATGACTGAAGAGGTCAATACCGAGTTGATTCAAGGTCTTCTGTAGAAAGGTGCACAAAATTATGTGTACAGAAGTGGTCGTTGCGATCTTGATCACTTAGGATGCCACATGATTGTTGATCATTACATATTTTATATCAATAATGTGATTGCCCAGTATAACCTTACTGCTGCTTAATGTAAACAATTTATACAAAGAAAATAGTCGACTACTTTTGATCTCAACTTTATTACACATGCAAAGAAAACAGAGGAAAACATGGTGCTCTGAAGAAAGATACTTCGAAAACTTTTTTCGAGCGTCACTCTGAAGACAAAGTTATCCGCGAGCATAACCAATGTAGTCAAGCGTCAAGGTCTTTGTGCATGTGTTACCGTCAGAATAGGTATTCGAGTTGAATGCCATTGGTATTGACCAACCTTCAAGACGTAACAAATAAAAGCCTTGTTGCAACTTCCACAGTTGCAATACAAAAGGACAAAACTGCAGTGATGTTCTTAGGGAAAAGTTTCATTCGCTCAATATGAGTTCTATGTGTTTTTGTGAGTTGTCACCAATACACTTATATCCGGTAATAACAATAAGATGTCCAACCTGCCTCACTTCAATGAACTATTGCTCTCGGGAACTGTATATATATTGGAGATCGATGTGACTGCATCCACTTCTTGAGTACTTTTTAAAATTATCAAAGGATCTCGTGATACGTCAAGTTGTTAGACACTTAGATATTGGAATAGCAGAACAAACAAATTTGAGGTCTAACCGATTGTGTGGTTACCATATTTGAATTTTACAATATGTAGTTAAGCATCTGCATTTTTCTACTCAAAAGAGGGTGGTTATAATTTGAAGTCTAATGCATGAACCCGAATCAATTGATAATATTACTACATTTTGTTTTTTCGTTTCTTTCAACGAACAAACTTTCCAGTTAACTATGTTGAATTGTTGTAACCGTGCATGCTTACTTTAAGGAATAATGAGTTTTTGATAGCAACCGTCTTCAATCTGAGCAGTTTACACCAGAAATGTCTTTTTAAGCTATGTTGTTCGTGCTATTTTGAAAATGAGATTTTGTTTTTTTCGGGATCAAGGAAAACTACATCTTATAACACATTAAGGTGCAGCCCAAAGAAATACACCTAGGTGTGTTTATAAGTAATTTTGAGTCTGTCAGCGAGTACAGTTATATCATACAATGAGCGCGAGAAGGAGGAAACCAATTTGCTGCCATAAAATCCTTTTTTTCTGTTTACGACAACGCTTGGAGGGCTAAAAAAACGTCAAGTAGTAAATGTATTAGAGCATGTAGTATGAATCTAATATTATCATTTTGTATAGAAACAAATTATACCACAAGTGGTATACACACTGTCAGTGCATGAAGTCCAGAATCGGATTGATCGATTTTAACATTTTATCCTCCGACTAAATCAACTTACTCGGTTGGTACACCAGAAGCCTGACTATATTTTGAAAAACCGCTGGAATTGAAATTTGGGGTTGGACGAACTAAGTAACTCATCAGATGACGTTGTGGAACTGAAATGCGTATGAACCGACTTCTGTAGTATGCATTTAAAGATTCATATATCTTCTGTTGATAAGAAAGTGATGGCTTTGCTTGTTAGAAACTGCCTACTATTCGTACTCGTTCGCAGCTGTTGAGCGGAAATATCCCTCCTTCAATATTTCACGGTAATTTTGAAAGTATTTAGAAAAAAGAAACAGTACCGGGAAGGTGCTCATCAATTTTTCTCTTGAAGTTGTTTATTGACAAAACTTTTACGACGGATTCGTGCACAGTGGTCTATGGATGGTCTTTAGATAGAACGTTGCATGTAGAGGGACCTATTAACCGTTACAATATGTGCAGTTGACCTTGAAGACAGTTATTCGTAATTAACGTAACAAATTGTTTTTGAGGAAGTGATGGTTAGTGTTAAATTCTGTGAATATAAATAAGATCGCTTCTCGTGCGCCTATAATGCCAGGAGATTGGAGCCTGTTTTTGGCAACCTTTTTATGTAAGAACATGAACAAAGCGCCATAATATCCTCACCAAATTTTTGGTATATCTATTCAAGCGGCTGGATATTACTTGCAAGATTTGGTTGACTAGCTCACCTACTTGATTCAGCGTAAGAGCATATGGATGAGATGAACAACAAGAGGAGTTTTTCAGTGGGAACACCTCCCCTCGAAAGATTGGAGTCACAGTGTTCGAGTTAGCATTCTTATCATAGAGCCGCAGTTCGATTAAAGTTTTCTGAGACAGTCGTTCCTAGATCTAGACGACAAGGCCCAAACCTTTTTCCTACAAATACTGAGTGTGGGAAAACTAACTAATATACATCATCTTATATTTAAAAGGATTATAATGAATCCAGTACTATACTACTCAACAATGTGTTGAAACGAAGAGTTAAAGTCAACTCGAAGCTTTTCTGTTTCACTGATATTAATTTTTACTTGTCACATTAGCGTCTTACTAGGACGGAATAGTACCAAGGAATTTACAGCCTATGAGCATCATTGTTTACATAACTAGGAGGCAGACACTAATGTGATTAGTCGAGCGGCCCATCAAAATGATGCTAACATATCCAACATAGAAGTTTCATTGGTTTTTACCTGTTACTCAACATCTATATATAAGTCACTCAGTTCGTATTATCAAGACTTTCTATGACACGAGCAATCTCAGCGTAAAAATCACTGAGTTCTGTAGAGGTTCCGGTTATTATATTATGTCGGCTGTTGTGTGAACAAATATGGCTGTTCACCAGTTTATCTTCTTCACGATTTGAGATGATATGTTGTCTCGTATTTGTGTGTATCAGCGTAAGTTTATCGATCCGAACGTTAGTTCTTGCTATTTGCCATATGTACTGCTTACTAAATGCATCCCTACAACTTTGGTATCATGAACTACGTTGTCCAAAACTCCTCAAATAAACGCTTTTGTGTTTACGCTGTGTCTGTAGTTCTTGGAATTACTCTCCTTTTGCTTGACATGTTCATCGTTTGGACTCAAATCTCTTCTTCTACAGTATGACGGACAGAAAAAAGAGCTGGGCAAAATACTGGACTCCTTCAATTACTTTTTTACGGCAGTGTTTACCGTCGAATTCATATTGCGCCTTTCGGCTTTCAGTTTCCGAGTACGTTCATTGGTAACCCACATTGAAAACTTCTGAATTCTCTTTTGATTACCCGTTCGCGCGTCTACTAAACCTCATTCCAGTTTGGCAACTTCTTTTTTTTGGCTACTTAATTCATTAGACTTTAACGAACGAGATATATGTACGTTATTCCTTGCAACGCTAGTATGTGGACGTTTTCACTGACTATTATGTCATTCTTTTTGATTGCTTATTCTCTGTCGAACACAACAGTTAAATTGTTAGCATACCTGAGGCTCACTTCCTGTCCATGACGATAGAAAGGATGGAAAAACGGCGGACTAATTTTCCAAGCGTTCGGTTACCATAGAGTTGCTAGTTCCATGCGAAAATGATGTGCAGGGTGAAAATCTCTCAAAGAAAACCTGCTACAACTGAGTCTTTTAAAACTTTAACGATTGAATATACCAACGCTGTTGTCTAACTAGATGATGGCATGTAATTTCCCAATAAGTTCCATCACTTATTATAATAACCCTTATTGGGTGGGATTTCATTCTGATTACACTTAGAAACCTGAGCCCGACCACTCATTTATGTCACACAGCCCTACTGAACTGTTAAATGGTATTTGTATAACAACAAAAGGCGATAGCTTGCGAAGTTGTTTATTACATGAAGTCCCGCTAAGGTTATGTGAAAACCTAGGTCAACGAACTGGTAAATTCGTTTACATAACTGATATATATCCACACATTTTGAGCAGCAGTACATTGTCATTCGCCTTGTTGACACGTCCCCCACAGTACGTACACATTGTTCCAATAGTCGTTTTTGGTCCCGCGTTTTCATGGCGTTGTGAACTGCCTTTCAGTTCCCGAATGTACGCATTGTAATACTCACAAAAGAAGTTGCCTGTTATACTATTATTGATTCGGTTTTCGTCAAACGTGTAACAGATTGCAGATTATGCAAAATATATTAATCTGTAGGATTCACAACGTGTGAGCATCAGGTGTGAAAGACCCTTATTTTGCCTTGTTTCACCTCTGAATTTAATTTTCTCAGGACTTACAAACCCTGTTTTCGCTTTTTTTTCGTGTTGGTTAAACGTGAGTAAAAGTGATAACTGTGAAGTAAAGCACTGAGCTCTTAAAATCATCTGTCAGCATTCCGAATCAAACCTCACAGTCGATCACGTATCGTCCAGTCAGCTTTGAATGTCACATACGTGTATTTTCATGTTTTTTTCCACTATTTTTGTGAAAGTACAATTATCAACGTTTCGGTATTTTGGGCAAATCCAGCTTTCCCCACTTTCTTTGAGAGCATTCCCTAATGTTTATCTGTGCTATCTGGGTCAGGGTTACGTGCACTCAAGCCGGGACGCCTGATATGGAGTTATGGAAATCGAGCTTTCGAATTGCTGGATAGATAATATTCATAAATATACAGAAACCGTTTCCACATATGTTCGAGCATATAAATACAAAACGCGCTTCCAGTGTGCCAGTTTAGGAGAATGACCATTGTTTTCTGTCCATTATTATCAGTCCGATTCCTTCTTTCAGACGAAACCTTAGCCTCAAATACCAAGAAGTCATCTTTTTGTTTTCGGATGGCAAAACCTTCCTGATCTTTTTGTTCGTAAAGTCACTTGAAAGTCCAGTTATCGAAATATCCAAAATTACATCTTTTGAAGCGCTGGTGATGTTATCTTCACTTTTACTCAAAATTAGTACGTGTTATTTGGCAAGTAATGATATTCTCATCAGCTTCCGTTAATTTCAGCACGGTTCATACTTTGGGTGGCTGCAGTATTGTTCAGTTATTTCCAAGATTGAATTTTCAACTTTATATCTTTAATACCTTACATACGTTGTAATCGTTTCTCTGTGAATATGTTCAATGGATACCCATTCGGTTTTTGATCTTGTTAGGAAAAATGTTTCAATCATGCACCGTAGCGGCAAACTGGTACAACAAACTGACATCCTTTTTCTGTGATGCTGTTCTGTTAGAGAACAGTCAATGTTCTGTGTAGTGAAGGGCTTTGTTATTTTTGAAATTCATGTTTGAAGGTGACAATATTCCAGTGTGCGCTCTACATGAACTCAGACCTGTGATTCGATCATGTGGAATGTTCGGATTGTCTTCTAACATGTTGGTTATGGTGTGTGACTGAGTGACTACTATATCTCCCTAAGTTTCAATATTTACTTCAGGTTGTGGGCAATTACAGTTACCTTTGAATTAGAACGAAAAAAACTTTCAAACCGCTTCTGTTTCCGGACTTGGTATTCGACGATACTTTGTTGATATCTGCCTCAGTTGTGTTTGGTTTCTCTGTAATCTATGCTTCATTTCTTGCCTCGAGCCACAAGAGCTGTACTGTAGGTTTTTTACTTCATTAATTGTATTACGGTTAATGTAGTAATAACAACTCGTGAACCACTGAGCGCTGACCACTACTCATTTACTTCATAACGGAAAACGCCACGTTAAGCATTGCTTCCCAGATGCAGATAACTGATTTAGCAGTGTAGCTAAACTGCAAGATCATTGAGTTTTGCTTGACAGCATAAACGTCGGTAGCACTAAATCACCTCATTTCTATTTCGCACTATTTCATTTACATTTCAGTATGTACGCATATGCACAATAAAACACATCAAGAACTGTGTTCCATGTTTCTATACCTTGTTGCAAAAAGGAATTTGCTTAGCTCAAATCAGTGTAAAATATGGAAACAGTGCGAGTGGTTCCGTAATAACTTCTAGCATTTTGGCACTAAATTTTTATAGTCTTGCAAAAGTTTGTTCTTGCGTATAAGCATACGTGATACTAACACACATCGTCAATAAATTGCCTCTGTTTAATTTATACATCCTGTTCAGCACTACTTCAGCGATATTTGGAATGTCGTAGACTTCGTCCTCGTACTTGGAAGCTATATCGATATTATCGTGACCCAGGTAAGTCCTTCATTTACTCCCTTTATTACGAAAATATTTCTACGTTGATACACAAGTGTGTATTGCGTTCTGTCCAAGACACTCCGTTAGATAAGGCGCTTCCATTTATGTGATTCCCAAGTATAAATGAACTTAGAATTTAGAGAAGAAACAACTGCTGTCATGATTACTATCACCAATTTGATCATCTCATAATAGGTCTATTTGAACAAGTATATCTTGTTTTCTAGGATGACTTAGTTTATTCGATCAGACCAGTCTGCTTTAGCGAGATGGTTATCAGTGGAAGGTAGTTTCTTTACGCTGTACGTTTACTAGGGTGTATAGAATAGATCATGTGATCCAACATATTGGGTTGTTCTTTTGCGATGCTGACCTTTAAGCCGGGTTCTACCGAAACCGATTTTCTTATTTGACCTCATCAGATATTTTCCGTTTGATATTTGAATCTATGGCTTTTATGCTACCAGCCCACGTTGGCCTCATGGGCATCTTTGATATAAGATAACTGGCCTTACTCGCCTGTGACTTGATTAATTACATAATTGGAAATGACCAGCACGTTCTTTGTTTAAGGTAATGTAACGGTCTGTTGTCAAATTCACAAGGAAGAAATAAAAATGTACACTTATCAAACTTTAATTCACCATTTACGGAAACTATCCTGTGTAAGTTTAAAATGCTCCACCAAAACTGTCGCATTGGTTTCAATCAATACTTGTATTATTACATTTGAAAGCCTTTCACTTGTATCTTGTGAATACATGCAAACTGGAACCGACTATGTTTATCAAGGAAAATTATATGAATATTTCGACTGCTATTGGTGCAGAATTCACAGAATGGATAACATCCCCGAGGCAAATATACTAATTGCCATAGAGCTAGCCAACTGTGCATAGATATTTTGATCTATGTTGTGAACTCACTGCTTTAAAACGGTTTAAATTCTGCATAGGTGACACTAATATCAACGGCGTGACCGTTTTGGCTAAACAACCCAGTTATTAAATATGCTATGTAATCGAAGTACTACAGATTTCAACGACAAGAATATCAAGACACATTCAGCGTATATAAGTTTGTAATCATTAATTAATTATTCGACTAGAAATAGACCAGCTAAAAAAAACTGTTGTTTACTTTAAAAATTTGAGCCCTTCATCTCCGCTTACAGTAGTACTCAGTTGGTTGATAAATCTGTCATGAATGTAGTATACCGGCCCAAATGTCTACAGAGGAAGACCGCAAACACCCCCTAACAAAATTCAGCACACCTCGTTTTTTGGTTGTTTTTATTAGCTAGTTACCTGGGTCTACGAGTTTATGAAGAAAAAACCACGGATACTCAGTACACGTAAGAGTTTCATTCATTTGAAGGGTACTCCAAATTTTATGCGTTGGTACAACGAGGTTGCGCGTTAATTGCGACAAAATCATTATGCCACTGGTCAGTGTATTTACTTCCTGCTTTTGCTTCATGGCATCGAAACATCATGATAACATTCCTTTGATAATTGCAAATTTGAACTCAGCTTGTTTTGTTCTGATCTGAAACCATTTTTTCAGTACGTTATTAATTCGTTGATTCTACAATCTTTGAGTGTCTGTCTAGCAATTGTACCGTCAAGACTCTAGATCGTATTCAAATGAGGACTTCAAGTTAGCCACTTTAATATATAGATGCAGCAAAGGATCCGCATTCGTTTGTTGCACAATGTCTAGACTAGATCATTTTTATACATGAGAAATAAGTCACTGGTGTAAGTTATCTGATAAGCGTGATTAAAGACTTTGAGCGAACAGGTGTGAGGGTTGACGACCATTAACTCAATTTAACTATGCTAACCGATATGTTTACTGACTAACATCGATTACACCAACGAGTTCTTGGCGTTTGAAAGGAACCATATAGGATACCTTGTAGTTTTGCATATGGTTTGATAACTGTAGAATTACGAAGCCAGTAATATCTTAATTTAAGCGGAATCTCTTAGATATTTCTTCGGGAAGTTAGGTTTGTTACCGTAAGACACTCAAGCTCGACTGCCTTAACGGTTGAAAGTTTGGCATGGTCCTCAGAAGGAAGTGGCGTCTGTCTTCAAAAATTCGAAACAATTTTTATTGCTACTCATGACGTCAACTGTCAACACGAATCATGTGTTAACAAGGCAATATCAAATACAAGTGTCTCACCGCAAAAATGAGGCTATTCTTTCTATATTAAATTGGCTAGAATGTGGTCCGCATGTGAAAATCCGTATAACACACTTACGCAGTAATCCCATGCAAATGCCAGGATATATCTCTTCGGGACGACAGTAGGGTTACCTGCACAGAAGTATATACCATTTACTTGTTCATGACACGTTAAAATGCTGTATATGATTTGGATTAAAAGCTAGCCGTTTCTTGGGGAAAATCTTCCAAGTTGAAATGAACCCGTTGTAATTGCGCCTGATCTTACGGAAACAAACATGCGGTTTTGTGGTTTCGCATCCTGGTTTTTATTATTTTGCTATTGGCGTTATACACCTCCAGGTTTCATTAACTTGCGTCAATAACTGCAAAGTGTATTCAGGTAAGATGATCACTTTGTCGGTTTGATCACGCTATTGAATCTATTTATACGTAGGCGAATTAGAATGTTACATGAGACCCATTTGTGAAAAGTCAGGGCTCCAGCTGCATTCTAACCAGCGACATCAGCACCATGCCTAAACGCGGCAAGCGCTCTACCAGCTGAGCCAGGAAGCCATGCCAGGAGCTGAGAAATTTCACATTTGGACTCTTTCACCCACCCATCCAACTGTCTTATATAGAATCCACAAAATGATTCAGGGATCGACTGCCTTGGCAGAATTTTTCGAACAGTTTACGCTGGAATCCAATAACGCCACGGTTGAGCATAGAAATCAGAATCATCCAATCGATTGCAAACAATATTGATAGTAAAGCACTCAAATATTGTTATTAAACTAAAGTTCTGAAACAAATGAGTTTGTGTTTTAATGTTGTTTTTGTAAGTATTATTTCGGCACTTTTAAAAAATTGCATATGTTTCATGCATTTGTTTTGTGTTTATATATACATTAGCTGGTTTTATCTTACCGAGTGATAAAAGTGATGAGATTATTTTTTTTTTGTTCGACTACCTTTATTTTCATTTCGATTGGTACAGTTTGTCTTTCTGGACACAGTCTATACCCTAAAGAACTTAGTTATGTAATGCTTACATTATGCAGACTGGTTTTTACAACAATACCTGCTAATTGTTTTATCCTAATATAGACTACTCTTTTCATATTACCCGAAACGCCAGCTAACCCAAGCTAGCGTGTAACAAACCCTAGTGCTGAACTAGATCATGTTTTTCCCTTCCTGTCCCTCAAAGCATTTCAGGGTAAAGACAATAAGTGTGTTTAAGGAATTGACACTCATTTTGGAAAAATCAATCACAAATTATTGTGTTCTCTAGACAGACATCAACCAACTTACTTAAAACTATACGAAACTACACAACCATTCAAAAGCACGTAAGATTGTTTCAACAGTAATTAAACTATGCGTGTTTTGTTGATTAGCCTCTACTGATATGTTTTGTTAGAAAACGTAAAATGAGCAAGGGGATTTTCCATGTTGATATGACATATCCGATTGCTACCAGTATATCTGGTATTGGCTGCTTCCATACTCTGTTTCACGCGCATTCAACATTAGAGTTCATGAAAGATTTTATTAGGTTACTAACGGCTTGGCATACTTCTTCCAATTCTGTTTGAAGTAGATACTTCGCGAATGCTCATCCTCAATGAAAATCCCGTTTCATGTGAAGCATTTGAGACACCAGTTAGGATCGTTTTCACAAGCATGTCAGCGCGACGCACTAAAATCACCTGAACGTCTGTCAGGTAGAA
The DNA here is from genome assembly GCA_014338405.1 of Paragonimus skrjabini miyazakii. NCBI lineage: Eukaryota > Metazoa > Platyhelminthes > Trematoda > Plagiorchiida > Troglotrematidae > Paragonimus > Paragonimus skrjabini miyazakii. Next base: position 89,066 of record JTDE01001038.1, on the reverse strand, counting down.
GGTTGACGTAAAAATTGGACGGTTCAGTCGGTTGATCAGCTTATAGGATTCACTTTCATCTGACGGCGGGTCTGTCATTTGTGTTCTCTATTTGTCGGTAATGTATACCAACCACTCAGATCATGAAGTGTAGCATGCCCCAAATTTATATTTTACTATCCAATGACCCAACTTCAAATCTCTTGATAATCAGACCAACTATCTTGACGATAAACTTCAGCAACGAAGCGTATAGAATACGTCAACAAATGATCAATAGTACCTTTATTTTCCAGTGAATTCCGATAAAACCGTAGAAATGAGATAAAACTGAAAGAAGACAAATTAGGTCGGTTCGTCAACACATCAGTTAACGCTTTGTGATAACTGAACGAGTAATTTCAGCAGTAAATTTGCGTTTGACTTCATCCAGAGGTACATCATTCGTAATTCATTGAATTACTTTACCCACTGTTCATAATATGTCAGTATCATGCATACGATCGATGTAGCAAATCCCTGGCATAGAAGTAGTCAGATACAGGGTTGGAAGCCAGAACTAATATGATGCGGAGAATTTTCGGGTGTTGTGCATTCACTAATACAGTGTGAGCATCGTTTTAGATGATATAGTTTAAATGGAATACCTTTCATTTGTATTTATTTCGTTAATCTGATTTACACTGTTAACCGCTCCAGTCGTTCCTTAGCTGAGATCGTATTAGCAGGAATTTGAGAGAATATTACGATCTTTTAGCTTTCTTCCTTTCTGACGATTCTGTTTGTTTGTTTGTTTCAATTAAGAACCAAACGAAGTGCACAGTGCAAATATGGCGTGGAGAAACACGAATAATCAGTTTAGTTAGTGATATGTTTTTTTATCTTTCTGTTACTTAATCATTTTGATAGCTGGAGGCACGCATTTAATTGTTTATTCCTTTGGTAACAGTTACTTAACAAAATAGGTTTTTTTTTCTTAAAGGGATATGCTATGTATGCAGTTTGTAAACCAGAAGGTTATACAAGCGTTATAGGTGTTCCTTGCTTATTTTTGAAACATTTGTAAATCCGATATTCATTAAAATTGTTATTCGTATCCAACACATGTAGCTTTTATGTTTAAGTTGTATAGTCCGATATTCAGTCCAACGATGTATTTGGGAACGAATTTGAGTGATCCGCTTGCGTCGTGCCCTTCTCATTAACTGCACGGTCTTGCAAATAGTTCCCCGCCTTCCTTGATTGACTTAGGACACAAACGTATCCTGCATACTTTTCGGTTCAACTTGTTGATTCACACTTCATGAATGATTCACTTCATCAGTAAGGATCATAAATACGTCAACTTCTAATTCATGTACTTGTGTAATTAGAATTCCGCAACGTCTGTAAGTTTCGAAACCAGTCGTGCATGTTCCGTCTGCATGTTTGTTTTTGGCTGTGTTTTGCTTGTGGTCATTTCAATTGGCCTTGTTTTCTTTGTACTTTCTCGTTGTGGTCATCAGTGTTACTATTATTCATGCCCTGGATGCAGCTCAATGTGTACGGACATTTGTCAGTGTGCAGAAACGCAAAGTGCTCATGCAATCAATCACTTCTTTGTGAAACCCGTCCGACTTTCATTTTACGTTGACTTCGTACAAACGAATGAATGACGATAGTTTTCAGCAAATTCGTTTCTTTTGTTAAAGCATTTGGGCGTTCCATGTTAACTGTTTTTCTTTACCGTTTTTGCGGAGTGAAAGCTTGGCCAAGTAGCTAGATTGAAATATCTCTCCTCAACGCAGTAAATTAATTTTTCCCAACAAATTGTCATTAATTTATCAGCAAATATTGTTACGAATCATATATAATTCGCACCTGATCGAGTTTTCCATATTCACAGAAAGCGCTTATCCGATCAGTCTCAAAAATAACACTAGACATAAATTCTTGTCCAATAGGAATCGTCAGCAGCGCTTATGATTGTCACGGTTATGATCCGAATTCCGGTCCACGTTCACATGAGGCAGCCATATTGGTCACTGTATTAATGACTTCAAACTGAACATTGCTAGATTTTTGCAAACAACCGCTCGGTAGTAGTGTTCGGGTTTTCCGATCATCTGCAGAGTAGATGGCAGGTGTTCTGCCAGCGCCAATCAATGAGCTGGAAGTCGAAATAGCCAACCTCATTCAAATCTGTTGGACACCGTTTTCATTACTGATAGGCAGTGGGGGCTTGATTGATATGGAATAAACACGGGCGGAAATGTGGACTACTTTTCAGCTCAAAGAAACGCACAACTTGATTCAAGTGTATGTGAAAGTGATTGGCTAAAATGTCTACTTGAATTTTACAACCGCAATTAAATGGAAGCGACATTCAGTCAACAATCTTCCTAGTAAATAAATCTTCAGCGGTAAACATTAAACTAAGGAAGCAACTGATAGATGTTAGTTTTTGGTTTTATTAATTTAAACTCAAATTTCAGTTCAAATTAAAACAAAAACCGATGCCACTTTACAAACATTGCATTGGTTCGCCTTGCTTAAATCTTGACTTTCCCGCTTGTAATAGGAATATATAGGACAAAGCTATTTCTAACAGTGATCGTTTAGAACAGTCAGCGGTAAACATTAAACTAAGGAAGCAACTGATAGATGTTAGTTTTTGGTTTTATTAATTTAAACTCAAATTTCAGTTCAAATTAAAACAAAAACCGATGCCACTTTACAAACATTGCATTGGTTCGCCTTGCTTAAATCTTGACTTTCTCGCTTGTAATAGGAATATATAGGACAAAGCTATTTCTAACAGTGATCGTTTAGAACAGTCAGCATATTAGTCACATGTAATTTAAAGTAATCCTGATGTCGTTGTTATAATTATCCAATGGCAATCAGCCAAACACATTATGTTCAGTGTCTAAAAATCCCAGCGCATTGTTTGTCACAAGCAGCTCCCTGTAACAGATAAATTCGTTGTAACAAACAAGTTTGCAACCGTTTGGATAACTGGGACTTCATTTTTTGGCACTTTGTAAATTCCTCTTGGGTTCCGCTCCAAGGTGTGTTGTCAGTTACCAGTCTGATGGTAACTTTAGTAACGTGATAACAAGTCTCCCCTATGCATTCAGGTTCTCAGTGACCTGATTGCCAGTGTGGATGGTAAATGAACTTTGCGTATAGGTGGTGGTAACTTATGACATTACAAAGTGCTTCTGAATAACATTTTTTTGTTATAAACCTCTTTGCACTTGAGGTTATTTTTTCACGAATAGTGCAGTGTATTGAGCAGTCCATATCTCAGCATTTTGTTAGACTGGCAGCTTGTGCGGCCTGAATGTGCTCTAAATTTATGCAGTTAATTTTCCACATTGAAATATAGTTTGTCGTGATTAACATGAAATACGATGCTCATCATCTTTCTAAAATTCAAGAATCATACGATTCAAATTAATCAAGTTCCATTCTGAAGAATATACTGGTAGTTGAGAGTTACCATATTGTATACCATTTCAGAAGTAGTCATTTGCGGAAACTCGATCCGTAAACTGGTTTGTTCCAAACTAAACTGAGCCAGCTGCCTCGAGAAACGCCGGAAGCAAGACGACTTGCATGCTTGTTTAGTCTTGTCTCTCTCTTGAACACTCACTGAATATAAGACTATCGTTTTCGATATGTTTTGTCTGGTCCCGTGTTGTTCGGTTCGACAGTTGTTGAACACGGTAAGTGAAACAGGCGAAACACTTTTGTCCAGACTAGTTCGGTGCACGCATTTTCTCACTGTATTGATTGAAGAATTTGACTGATCACTGTTATTTGATCCTTCACTTTGTTAGACAGTCTTTTTAGTCCCGGATTACATCTGGTGAATTTTCTGTTGTTCACAAAGTACAATTTGATGTATAACCACTCATGGATGGCCATCTTTAGCAGATGTGTGACGCATGACCCTATCAAACTGGGAAGCACTAGCCGTTCCCATAGCGTTCTCAATTGTCATTCTTCAGAATGTCACGAACACACTGCATATATGAACTGAGTATTTTTGAATTATGTATGGTTGAGCTGTATTGTGTAGCAAACGAACATTACCGGTGATTCATGGATAGCGCTCATTTTAGGACAGTAGAAAAGCGACGCGATACAAAACCTTGCCTGTCCATCTAAGGGCTGTTCTCTTTCCAACGCACACTTGAATATGCTTTGAGCAGTTCTTTATCAAACGATGACAGGTACAGAATCTCCATCACAGTTAACTAATTATCATTCAGCTGTGCTATCTGAACTCTGCGAATTACGAACTAATCGAATGTAACTTGTTGCCTCAGTGGTGTTGCGAGGTTTGTCTACCCAAACGATGTTTTTGTTGGCAAACTGAAGTTTCTGTCTAACATACTTTCTAGAATGATTTGCTTCAATGAAGCTGTTAAACTTTTGAGATAACAAAACAATTACCATGTAGGAGCATTACGTGTTTATCGATCTCCCTGTCAAGAGATTTAATTTGCCGCCCATACATTCCGCAACGTTTAGTATTAGCGGTAGCCACACTAATGGTTAACCACCTAACGGTCTATGCTGTCCTAGCTGAGCATCAAATTGTCCACACACATTGGTCGCGTGAGTACTTGTTCACTTACTGTTGTACATCCGAATGCCTGGCGCTTACATTGAAATGACCACAAGCAAAACACAGCCAAAAT
>JTDE01001038.1:8050-50934 GCA_014338405.1 Paragonimus skrjabini miyazakii | reverse complement strand
ATGAGTGGACGACACCAGGTAGGTCATGCTCGGACTTCAGTAGAACGAAGATATCGTCTACGTATCGTCGATAGAAGCACAAATTGCTAATGGACTGGTTCAGTTGTTGACGTTCAAGCTTGCCCATGAAAATATCCGCTAGAAGTGGGCCCAATGGGGACACCATTGCTACCCCATCAGTCTGATGATAGAGTTCGTTGTTAAATTTGAACTGAACGTTGTGAGTACATCGTAGAAGCAGTTCTTTCAATATGGGTGTCGGTATGCTGAACTGAGTGTTCGATTGGTCGATATATTCACAAATGAAATTGACAGTCTCAAGCAGATGGACATTTGTGAATAGAGAGCAGACGTCTACCGAACACATGTACTGACTACGCGTATTGACATTCTCTACGTCATTAACAAAATCGAACGTGTCTTGTAGGCTGTGTGGACATCGTTTCCGGCGAATAGGTTCAAGTTGTTCTGCTAACCACTTCGCTATTGAGTGATACGGGGAATAGCACATATCAAGAATAGGTCTTAACGGATGATTTGGTTTATGGATCTTGGGTAGACCGTATAGACGAGGGATGATAGAGCCAGTCGGTTTAAGTCGTTCGAATTGTGTGTCTGTAATTACTTCTTGCTGCAAACGTCGCTTGAGACCGCCTACGCTTTGACTCTCGATCTGAATCGTTTTGTCTTTCTCTGTTTCAAGTTTAATAAATTTACTTCGGTCTGAAAGAATCCCCAACATTTTATCGATGTAGTCTTTCCTCTTCATAATAACTACGCCTGCACCTTTGTCGGGACGTGTCATGAGGATATCCCTACGTTCGCGGAGTGCTCTCAAGGCCTGTAGATGTCTAGCGGTGACAAGCTTCTTATGAGCAAACTGAGTTTGCCGGTATTGACTGCAACAACTGTAGAGCCAGTACGAGCTTTGTCAACGAAAATCGTTTTGTTTAATCCAGTTACAGTCAGTTCAACCTTGGCTAGTGCCTGGCCAATATGGAACAACTGTCTCGAACTTTCGACCATACGTAACACTGGATGAGGTCAGAACAGAAGTCGATATCCACTACATATGTAATGGTTGTACCGATGATAGATTTGATCAATCCTATCTTGAGTCATACTAGGACAAACTTCTAATCGTTCAGTCTATTTATTCTGCCAATCAGCGGCAAGATTATAAACAGATAAGCAAGAATTGGTCAAGGACGCAGAGTTTCTGTTTCAGGCTCCAATTCAACAAAGGAAATACAGTGAAATCAGCTGTATCTATGTAAATTTACCGTTGGTAAATGACGGTTTACTAATGACTTACCGAAGACGATTGTCCATCGTTGTTTATTTGTTATATTGGGCTTCAAGTATTATAGGTTGCGTTATCCAAATATTTGTTTCTGCATGATTCCAGCAGCCCCTTTGGAAGATTGGAACTGTCGAGTTTGTATCACGCTACTTCCCCGTTTTCATCTTAACATCATTAGTTTGACGTTTATTATAGAGGAACGACCAATCTGATAGAATTTCTTAGATGACCACTCTGAAATCCACTTAATTCCGCCAGTCAGTAGTTGACATTTTCCTACGGACTGATCAGACTGAAGCACAACTTTTTGAATTCTTTTGTGAAAATTGCCAGAATTTACCATACTACTCAAAAGTAGTTAGGTATATTCAAGGAATAAATTGAAACCGGCCTGCCTACCCGACTGTCCTTATCGCAATGAAACATTCAGTAAGGATACCCTTTTATAGTGAACATTCTTTTGGTTCCTGGGTTGTTACCCGTTCAACCATATCATCAAACCATGCCTTAACCTAGGATTTGGTTTGCCTTTACATGGTGGGCAACATCTTAGAATGATCACGGAGCCTACCTGAAGCATCAAACTACCAGAAAATATGCGCCAAACTGTACTTGCTGGTGCTGGACCGCACGTGGATACCACTTGCCTCCTTGACACATCAATCTTGCATCTGTTCCATCTCCAAGATCTAGACATTTTGATGCTGTACACCTTTTTTTCACTTTTGTATTGTTTTATTGGGTGTATTCGAATCCGCCCTCTTTTCATCAAAGAAACCTACCCATGCGATGTGAATGTCTTATTACCATCACCGTTTACTCTATCAGTTCAGGGATTTTGTCAGCTTGTAGCGAAAAGGTGTCCAATGAGGCACAATCTTTATTGTCCAACTCGCCGGTTGCCATGGCACGCACGCCCTTGCGTTTATGGACCGGAATTCCAATCCACAACACACACCCAGTTTACGCCTACACATCGCGTGCAATGTCTGTGTGTGACCGACAATTTTTGTCGAGGTGTTTTCCGTCTGCCATTTTTCGTTCCTTGGTGCGATCTCGTTGGACGATTACTCGTCTTGTCGCTCGTGTTGTTCGCACTCAATTCGCTGTGGGCTTTGGCCGTACTTCATGACCGCGCCTTCGATAAAGCTAGACAGTAGCACCTATCCCTACGACGACCGGGATTTTATCTTCGATCCACGTTCTTCTAGGTAACCGTGTTGACCATTGTGCCAGTGACCCCATACTATGGAAGACTGATGCATCACATCCAAACGTTCAGCCGTACCTGTTTATAACCTTCTATAAACTACACTGGACTGGTTTCTCTGGCCACACTACTTAAACGCCTTGATATGAGGCCAGTTTCAGACGTGGTTTTGTGCTATAGCTTTGATTTTCATCAAGTCCATAATCATAGTTCACATTAACTCGACTGCATTGTGTAACGATTTAGGCATCGAATTAGCTAAAATCCTAGAAAACACTTCGGTGAGTATCCAAGTAATGTACTCCTTGGATGTTGATTCTTTTTTTACAAATATTCCCCTTCGTGAGACAGTTGATTTCATATGTGGCTTCATCTCCAGTAGGAATTGTGACATAGGTGTTCCACTTGAATACCTCAAAGGTCTTATATTTTTATGTACAGAAAACATTCGTTTCAATTTTGAGGGACTTGCTTACATGGATAGTCCGTTAGGCCCAACACTAGCGGATATCTTCTTAAGAATGATTGAGCGACAAGTTCCGGATTATATAGCTGAATCGTTATTGTACAAACGATACGTTGATGATATTTTAATTTTTGACTTGTTTTTCAACTTTCTTATTAATATCCACACCAACCTTTCTTTATCTTACGAAGTGGAATCGAACAATAGTTTATCTTTTTTGGATGTACTCATAACAAGACGTGCTGATGGCATGTTACAGCGCTCAGTTCACCGCAAAGTAACATGGGTGATCAATATCTTCAGTTCTCCGGCTTTGCTCCTATTGCATACAAACGGAATTTGTTTAAGACACTGTTTCATAGATCCAGGCGTATTCACACACCCGATACACTGCAGATGGAACAGGAATTGCTGGGACAAACTTCACTAACAAATGGATACCCCGACGAATTCATCGGGGCACATAATGCGGCAAAGAAGAGCACCGAGTCCATACTGGCAGTTCAAAAGAAGGCTGTTTTCCTATTCTTTCCATTCAAAGGTGACCATTTAACCAACGACATAAAGCACAAATTAAAGTCTGCACTGGCTCGAACGTATGCGGCTGCGCGGTTGTGCTTATTTCAAACCACCAGAAAACCAGTTCTCCGCAATCGCGAATGTAGCTTGCCAAACTCTTCTGCCTCCCATGTTGCTTACCAGTTCACTTGCAGTTGCAGTGACGTTTACATAGGCAGAACAGATCGACAGCTATCTCAGCGAGTCGCCGAACACATTCCGAAGTGGTTGAAATCACAGATGACGCACCAGCCTCAAGTTGTTGCACTGACGGCTGGAAACCCAACGTCATCAATTGCTAAACACATCATGACAACAGGTCACCAAGTTGACCCATTAAACTCATTCAACATACTGTTGCGTAATCGAAATCCGAAGCTATTAGCTTTCTGTGAAGCGATGCTCGTCCGAACTTATCAGCCGACGTTATGTGCACACAAGTGGTTGAGGCAACGTATCGGGTTACCATGGTCCTGATTACATAAAACTTGGTGTGCTTGTAGGCATGTCTAATCCCAGTCTGTCCTTATTTGTATGATGTATGTAACTTGCATGTTTTACGTTTGCGACTGATGAGAGTAAATGAAATCTCGCGAAAATTCTCGTTGAATCATAGAGGAGTAGACTTGACGAAAAGTTGTTTTCGATAATTCATCATCAGATCAATACAATTATATAGATTTAGCAAAATCAAAAACAATGTGTACAAAACACAAAGAGTTTTAGCACAATGTCATTGGATCAAGCAGAACGTTACAAAATATCGTGTCATAACCCAGAACATGATCGTGTCTAAGGCACGGATTCAGATCATCGTGGTAGAAAAGATGGCTATTTTCATCCGACACAGAGACACTAAACCGTCGACTTTATCAGACTCTTAGGCGCACATTTCCGGCGGCAACGCTGTGCAGTTGGTTCACCACATCTCCCTCTGCTAACTTTGAACTTGAAAGACAAACTCCCTGTCCTCGATCAATCCATGGTTGTATACTCATTTTCCTGCTGTTGTACGGCAGAATATGTAGGTCGCACGACGAGGCGTTTGTCAAAACGGATCAAAGAACACCATCCAGCGTGGCTCGGGGCAAGTTCAACCAAATCCATCAACAGTGCAGTCGTCGCACATCTGGCAGACACTGATCGCCGGGTTGACCCCACTCAGGCGTTCCGTGTTGTCTACAAATTCCCGATAAACCACCCCCAGACTGGTCAGACGACGGACGTTGGTTACTGCTGAATCGATCGCCATTCGATTAAGCAGTGAAATGTTAACATATCGCAATATATGTCTTCTTTCTGCTCTAATGAAGATACATTGACATTCAGAGACCTATACACGTTAAGTGTTCACTAGAAAATCTACTTCTAGCTGCTCTCTGCCAGTAACGCACTAAAGCCAGCTTCACCCAGGCTGACAGCCAGTAGCCTTGATTGTTTCCCAGCTAGTGAATTAACCCATACTTGCAACTGAAAACGATGGAACGTTCAGTCATGATCATTTGGTTGTGTGAGGTCAGTTGCGCGGTAGTCAGCACCGTTACCTCATAACACCATGGCCCGCGCTGCTGAGCAACTCTAATAAGAGAAAAACTGGTGTCTAGTAATTATGTTCGGAAGAAGCTGGCTGAAAATTTTATTTGAATACGAAAGCCGTGATCAAATAGAATGGCGTCCAATTTAAATTAACGTTTATTGGTTATTCATGTGTTCAGTGAATCTTTAAGATAGGAGCCTTCTTGTTAACTTCCGCAAGCGGTTAACCTTACACGTTGTTATTTTGAACGATTATTGTGTCAAACGGGAATACTTCCTTTCATGGCAGATCTTCTGACCCTAATATTTGAATTGGCTAAATTTTGCTTCCCTTTCGTCCCAGTCGCTCAAACCAATTGTCGGTACCACAAGCAAACCAGCCATCAGATCCGGGGTCACAATCGAGTGCGTTTTTGGAGCCCGCTCGAAATGTGCTTGGTTTCCTTCGAAAAGGAAGTTTTATTTCTTCTCAGGTTAGTATGTTTTTCTTTTGCAGGCTCCCAGTTTCAGTGTGTATTAAATAATAGCCAAGTGAATTAAGGTTAAGTGTAATTATGATGCTGGTATAAAAACAGTCATTGTGATGGTTACCGTTAATACTCGATGGCCTGACTTGGCCATTCCAAAACACCCCAACAGAGAATGTCGTTACAGTGTTAATGCTTCCATCTCATTATCGCCGCTTGGTGAACTAAACTACTCTGGTGAAGAGAGACTGTGCTTGACATTTGACATTCGTCCTTTGCTTTTATTCTGTTTTCCAGGCTTGCGTTCTCTTTCAAATAGTTTTCACGTTTGCACTCTTGTAATTGGCTAGTTTTTAATTCAGTCCAACTGAAACCAAGTCAATCCTTGTTAATTGTTCAGCATACGGTCACTGCATATAAACACCTTCAGTTTCCTAACCAACCGTAACCTTCGTATGAATCCCACCAATCACCCTACCTTTTTGAATCCGATACCGACTTTTACAGCCCTCAATAAGTCAACTTGTCATCCTGAGTGCTTTTAAAGTACAACAGCAAGACTGATACCTTTTTAATTTCGTTAAATGTTTTATATCTTTCAGTTCCATCGCACTGTCTGACTGTTTTGGTATTCCGATCCATTTCAATCTGTAGTGTCGTTGATGTATCAGTGTTATCTTATTGTGTGTTCAGCCTGTTAAACCGCTTATATTGTTATTCTGATCATGAGACGTCGTTCTCCTCTTCCAATATGGAATATGAAATTCGTGTAAATGATGAGTATGAGTACCATCAGCGTTAATTATATAGTGAAACGACCTGTAGACGTATGGGTATGCGAAAGTGAAGGCCCAGGATAACGCACTGTACAGTTTACTATCCAACATGTTTCACTAAATTTCACCAGGTGCATACTACAGTGTGTGTCAGTGCATAGTATAACAAGGTGAAAATTAGCAGTACGCGCATGCAACAAGTTGCCATGGGTTAGGTTGGCGGTCTCAAGTTCATCTTTTTGTTAAGGTAGGAAGGTCATCTACCTGTGGGTCATGACAGCCTTAGGAAATTGAAGCGTCCATCACTAAGCCTATGAGTGGGTTTGAACGCTTCTGCCCTCTTAACCTGGTATCCAAAGGTCAGCAAGTGATATATGATGTTTCTTTTGATGAAATGGCTACGCGATTTCGAGTTTCGGAACCTGATTAATAGAAACTTCCATATACGTCCGAAAATGTTCCGCTAATCCATTGCACGGATTCTCTTTTTGTTGTGCTCAGGTAATTGGTCTGTCACCCACAAGGAAAGTGAAAAATCTTGTTTTTTTTAGGCGCACAACACCAATTTATTTTTTGCTAAGGTAGTGGATAGCAAGGATGTTTTGTTCAGACTGATAAAACTGGCTAAACACCGAGTGAGTACACCGGTTGATCCAAGTCTTCGTTGATCACTTCCGTGACGTCGTCAACTACTATGACTGACTGTAGGTTTCCTCCTATCTAGGAAGCGTCCGATTTCTGTCATGAGGCTGGGCAGTTCTTTCCAGTGAAGGCTTGCATGTTTGTCTGGTGTAATAACTTTAAGGTTCTCAGTTCACTTGGTGAAGTATCTGACACATTTTTCTGAGAGCACCAAACTGAACGAAAGGGATAACGTTTATACTAACTTGAGAACTCTTTTGATATGTATGTATTGCACAACCCACGTGTTCTTTCATTGCATAGATGTTTCGGCTGAATCGAACTGATCGAACTATCTTGGAATTCAGTGTTGTTGCTTGTCTCATGTTAGAATTGGAGCAGCAGCGTGAATATATGGTTACCCTAACGACCTTCTCTGGGTTTTTCGTCTACTCGTGGCATAGTAACATCAGCTGATATCGAATACGATGCATATCTTCTGACTAAGCCATCAGTTCTTCTTAAGTTAAGTCGCCGTAAGCGAAATTTTATGCTGGTTAGGACGGGAAATTTTCAGATCCAGCGGACGACAACCCGGCATTTTTTTTTCAGCGGAGCATTGGTGCTATATCAGTGGTGACTGGCTGACAAATATTCGCTACTCACCTCATTAATCGATCCATCGGTATTCAGTTCACTAGCTTCATCTTTAGCGGCATTTTTTGAAACTTATTATGGGTTTTATTTGGATGGCTCGGCATACTGTTTCTCGCCGAATGTTGCTGGGACAAAGTGGTCATAAGCACTTTGGCGTTTGCGATATAGTATATTTGCTTCTGTAAAACACATCAGTGTTGGTTGGCTGTTTCGTTATTGTAGAAGAATCTTTATAGCTATTCAGTATCTGTGGAAATCCAAGCAAACATACAATTCCATGTGATCGATAGTCACATAAAGTCAAAACAGACGGACAGTCATATACAAACCCTTCTCAGTGCACCATCACCTTTGCTTTTATCACTAGATGAGTTACTAAACCATTTTTCTATTTAGTTGCGACTTGTTCTCGCTGATAATCCCCCATAGTTTCACATATGCCATCTCATTTATTGCGCGTGCAACGCACTTGCGACCGTTGGTTGAAGCCTGAAAAACGGTCGGCTGATTACGCAACTAGTTGGACGGATTTCCGCACTCATTTTTACTGAGCATGCATACAAAAAGCAGCGAGTCTGTTGTAAATCAGAAGCAGACAAACGGCAACAAGCAGTAATTAGCCCTACAGGTGACGACTGTTTTGATCTCATTAAAAATTGCAGGTTGTTTTTTCACGATGTCACTAATTGTCATGGTCTCTATGTTTTGAACCTGGCCTCTCTCCGGATCTTGTTTGTAGAGGATTCTGGAAGGGATCTCCTTTATGTTCCCATCTTTTGTAACTGTATTGTAACAGTATTGTAACTGTATTGTAACTGTATTTGTCATTGTATCTCGAGCGGTTACTTTATATACCTACGTGAGGGTTCACAGGTCGTTTATCTGACAATAACTGATCTCGCTACTGACTTATTTGCTCTCTTTTACTACTATTGTGATTACATGGCTCAGTATCGGTAGCGGTTTTCACGACACTGTTTGTCGCGTCCTGCATTGAGCAATGAACCAAAGAATCCAGTTCGAAAATGATGTAAGATGTGATGTTTGTACGTTATTTTTATGTTCACTTTCTTCCAGTCTGCTATTCTTTATCAAGTCTTGTCAGGATGATTGTCGCAATATCAAGATATTACCACTTGTTTGCTTGGCATTTAAACTTTTCTTTATTTCAAAAATCCAGGGAGATAAACGTCGAGGGAGTCCAGGAACTTTGGAGGAAGATCTGGATATAGCCAGACAAATGCTGGCCGCGGCCCGTCGGGAATCTTTACTTGCGAACAGAAACCACGTGGGTGTTTTAATGTATTTAGTTTGGTTATCAACGCGCGCACGTCAGTTTGCATTTAACTAACCCATTTGCCACATATTCAATATCGATCATGATCATTAGTTGGTTACGGATTCAGGAGTCGATGTTAGCAAGTAGCTTCTTCTTGGGTACAGCTAATTGAACTATCTTTCCAGGTTTCCATTGCGACATTTTCGACCTGATATCCACCAGAAGGCGGATTACACTCAGCGTGAAATACTAGTGTGAGAAGCTAGAATCATCTGATAAAACATTAAACCAAACCTTGTAACACTTCCATAATATTGTTCAGTAAAACATGTAGAACTTAACCGTTCGTTTAATACTATGCAAAATGAAATATGGTCTGCGGATAACTACTGACCGGTTGATTTTATCTGTCAATATTATTCGTCAGAATCCTTAAGATAACTTCCACCATTGAATGTCTCACTATTCGCTGTTTTTTTCAGCCGGATTACGTGTGAAACCCTCTGAATTCAATTTACGGGGAAATGCTTGACAGTGAGACAATTTTCTTTCTAAATCATTTGTCAGTCTGACCCAGGAATTGAATACGATTTTGATGGAACGAAAAGGCTCATTAAAAAGGAAAGCTGCTCAGTCGTTTTTTTATCGGTTCTTTTCAATTCCCCACTGATTTGTTTCTTATTCAATTAGCTTGAATGAGAGTACATACTTCTAAATTTTTTTTTATGCGCAGCTCAAAATCTCACCTGACGTCAAGCACATCCTCTCATGCTGTACAAATCGGACTTTCTGCTGAAGTGATTGTAATCTTTCTTAGAACTTCTGTCATATTGAATCACGAGCTACATCCTCGTTTCATAGTAGAACAAAATTGTATGGAAAATTAATGTGCTACGGGAAGTATTATTAAGTGCGGATGGTCAAGTATGACACTCAAAAATGTTCAAAGCAACCAGGTCGGTGCAAACCTCAGTAACAAAGTGGATACAGTCCTTCACCGGCACGCATCTTCTCAGTGACCGTTTCGTGTGCTTCGGTGATACGGAACCGCGTGAATCGATCACAATCTGGCCAGTTGTACAAAACAGAGCACCACTAGTTTCGCTTGTCTTCGACCATTTTTCTGAGCTTGCGTTTAATTTTTTTTCGTGTTCACAACTCTCGCTTAGAGCGCGTTTGTTGTTCAAACTTCATGTTTATGCCTTATTTTCACAATCATGCTCTCGCTGTAAACTGATTTTCCTCATTCCTCTTACTACTCTAGGAATCAAGTGAAAGCACGATATTTCTGTCCTATAGAGCAGTTTTTGTGATCCTTGTAGGCATGGTTTCATCAACTATACTTAAATAGACGCAAGTACATATGTATAGAGGGACATTCTAACAACTCTTGCCTTGTGTGTTTAATTGTAATTTTTATAGTGCACGTTCCAAAAGTACTCGATCGTCAATCCAGTCAATGATAAGTGTTTTGCCTACTGTCAATGGGCTTGAAAAGTCAGAAAATCGTTCGTTCTATTACACTGTTGTTGAAGTAGTAGTACAGAATTTGTCACACCTAACGTTGCTTGACCCTTTCGAAGGCAATCACTAGACTCAAGCTTCGCTTGTGTTAAGGTTTCTCATCAGCACATCTTTGCTGTCACCTGGACTTCAACTCCGGTCAGACTTTTCTGAGAAAACGGTAATTGATCACTAAATCGATCAGTTAACATTGTGTTAGAGCGAATTGTTATGTGCAGTCGCTTAGCCACAGTCTGTTGTGAGTAATGCTCAAGTTGTCCCATCACTTGTGAGTACTGTTCGAGTTATATTAGTCGAAATCCTCTATAACACATCAATGACCAAAACGTCGTTCAACAAGTCCAATGAATTGTGATTTTCATCCACTGAGAAGTCCCGCCTATGCGGTCATCGACTACAGTTAGTAGGACAGTTAGTGTCTCCGTCCGAGGTCGTCGGGTAACCCGATCATTAGGCACAAATGAGCGTGGTTGGGCGTTTGTTATACCTGAGCCGCTGATAATGTGAGGTCAGTGGAGTAGTGGTCGTATAAGAACGTGACCAGAGTTCAAATCAAAGTCGTAGTAAGCGTATGCACTGCTGATGAACTCTAACGTCAGAGAGGCCCAAGCCTAGCACTTCTAGTCAAAATGGACTGGATGAGAGGTCCGTCTGAATACGAGAGCTGCGATTGGTTCTGTGATGTTCAATTCATATCGTCAGTGTTTTAACATTTATCAGTAATTGGAGATCGTTCACATTTGAATACTACCCCCCCCCCCAACAAGTTGCATAACCTACGAATAAATGCGTTAAGTGGGCCGAAATTATTTCGTTTTTAGTTCTGTCGCCGAAATCGACAACAGGTGACTGTCAATGTCGACAACTCGAGCAAACTGACGTCAGCGCAGTGGTCATTCTGTATGGCACTCTGGCGTGGCACCAGATTTTGTTACAACGAGCGCCGGGGCAAAACAAACAATTTCAGTGTATTATGCGTTAAAACAAACAAGCTACAAACTACACAAAATCAACCAGTAGGAAAGCCGAGGCTTTGGCGTCAACCGTATTTTAGCGATACCTCCTGTCTATAACCTGTGGAAATTCAACGGAATTTGATAATTGAATGTGCCACAAATTCTGCTTTTGATCTTATTTCGGAAGGTAGCAAAACGATGGGAAATCAGTGCGCCTGTTTTAGGATCAGTCAGTCGAAAATCGCAAACATTTGGCTTAGTTAATCGAGATGATCGATAGCAAGATGCCGATTTGTGCATGTATGAGTACGAGATGGGAACTCTGGCAATGAGTGTCAGTCTCGAATAGGCTACGTGTTATCATCCATCTCTTATGCAAGAATAAATGTATCTAAACAATGGTTGTGGTTTAAAATTCTCAACATGAGCTTCGGAATCATTTTGCCTGCTACTGAGTTTTATTACCTTTATTGCTTGTAACTGGCTTTCGGACCTTGGAAAACAAAACAGTTGCCATGTTTTTCCATTTACAAGTGGGTCAATAGTAAAGGTAATGAACGAAAAATAACCATCTTCCGAAAAAGTATCTTAATGTAATAGTTAATCCACATAGTGCACAGACTTGTGAATATCGTGGTACAAATCGCCGTCAAATTTAATAGCAAAAAACAAACTGGCAAAGTCAAATGGATTAATTTGGACTAAGGCATCAATTTTAGTTATACGGGTTTATCACTGTCGTGCCCTGGAGTGTTTCTTACCTACGATGCAGCTGGTATCCTGATATCTACATTGACAGGAATTATCCTCTAACCTTATTCAATTAGGTGATCGGGACCCTCCTAGTCTGAGTCATTAACGACCGCAAACCTAGTTAGACTGTATAGGATATTAATTCGAACAAAAGATACATTTGAGTCGTTTTGCACGTACAGTTGTTTAAACAAGTTTAAGTATAGTATCGGTCCATTATTCTTATACTTCTGCTCAGGTTAGAGTCAATGCTGAAATGTGTAGCAGTTTCAAAGCCGAGGATGGCGTACGTTAAAGGTGTCCATTTTCAAAGTTGTCTTACAGAAGTGCCGGCACAAACTGACAGGCATCGACTACGGCGAAAATAACCGATGGTTCAATGTTCAAGTGGAGTTCGTGTTGGAGCATCGCAGTACGAAGTGCACCCGCAAGACTGAGTAGTTACCGTACCATTCTGAAGTTATGCATGTGTTGGTCGGTTTGTATAAATAAGTTAAATCAACAGTAGGGAGCGTATAGGGGATGAAATAGAAGCTCCTGTCCCTAAGACTAGGATGGTATTCACCGAACAAGGTTAAATCCCTAATTGTTGGGAATAGAAGCGTTGTTAATGGTTCACAAACTCGGTTGTTCGTCTATATTAGCGTTTTATCACCAGAAGAGTTGACGTCACCAGTGCGTAGAAGTTTGAATGTGGTGGTTAGTGAAGTCTGACGAGTCTGTCATATACGAAGGTGAGTTAACCTTCTAACGTGGATTCCGAATATGTACATTCGGTTGCCGGCCGGAATTCTGATTGCTTGTTATCAGTTTATGAAATCTAGACCAGGAACCTGATTATCCACTTCCTACAGAAATGAACTTTCGACTCGGAGACTGATTGATCACTTCCTGATATTGTTCAACGCCGATCCAAATTCCGATTAGTTAGTCTCTTTCAAATGGATCGGGCAGTACTTCGTTCTAGAAATCCATTTGATGGGTTGTACGTTCTGCAACCAAGACGGTCGACTATTTGCTAAAGTTGCTCCGATCTGTCGTATTTGCATTTAAGCAAAAAGGTTTCTACTTGATCCACGGTACCACTGGTCATCGACTCAGTGAAAGCGAGACCATATGTGAAGAAGGCAGATAAAATATGACCAAGCAATCGCGCCAAAATGACAGGTTAGCTGAACCCTACGAAGAACAGTTGAGTTGACCTCAAACAAACAGTATGGACGATAGGACCTGCCGTCATGCAAGAATAATTCTGGAGCTCAATTTGTTGAAATGCAATGAAGCTCCTGGACCATATATCCTTTCTCTTGTAAACGATAATGAGGAAAGGTTGATGTCAGGATTGACGCAACTCCCTCAGACGGTCTTGAAAACTGAAGAGGTACCTTGTGATTTATGCTTACCAACTTTAATTCCCATTCACAGAACGAGACCCGAAGTCGGTGTAACAACCACCGAGGCATCAGTCTGGCTGCTACCGCGTTCACTGGCCTTATAATAAGTCCGTTCAGTAAGTCCAGGAAAAGTCAGATACGTGAAAAACAAGCAGAATTCTCGTTTAGTCGAAAACGCGATGTTCACATTTTGACATTGCGGCGGATCTTGGAGCATCGGCACTCTTACAGGCAGTCGATGGTCGTGGTCGTTCTAGACCTAAAAGTTGCTTTCGATTCGGTTGCTCATTAGGTCCCCTGTGATTGCATTCTCCGCAAGCGAGCTCCAGGAGAATACGTGAATCTGCTGATATTGTTGTATGCGCATCCTGTAACGCAGGGTGTCGGTTTATGGACAACTATCTAGGGCATTTATCACTTCTAATAACGTCCTTCTAGAGTGTCCGATCGCTCCTCTCCTGTTCACTTTTGTCTTGGACGACAATCTGAAGGATGCGTTTGAGGAATCCAATAAACTTGGTGTTGAGCTCCTTCGTGGCGCTAAGTTGATCGGCATGGAGCATGTGTGACGACACCGTCCTGCTTAACCCCTTTGCCGAAGACATGCAGACCACGCTGAACAGGGTGAGTGACCGGGCTGTTTTGTACGGAATGTGCTTCGCATACTCAAAGTGCTGCTTCGAGCTCTGGGAATTCCCACTCCTACATTTTTATTGCAGGCAATCCGCTTGAGACTGCAGACACTTTCACGTACTTGGGTAGCACTATCTCGTCACCTTGTACTATTGCTGATGAGAACTCAGTGAGGACAACAATAACAGCAATCGTATTTGACGACCTGCGTCATTTTTGGCATCGGAAAGACGTGCGGTTGTCACTGAAAGGAAGGGGGTATAATGCTTGTGTGCGTTCTGTTTTGCTTTGTGATTCGGAAACGTGGCCTACCCACAGCGAAAATGTCAACGGATTTGCTGGGTCTGACCAGCGTTGTCCCCGACAATTAACCAACATCAAGCGGACTGATCGCGTAAGCAATACGGCCGCCCACCGGCGCGTATTCCGGAACGCGCGATATGCACGATCAATCGGTCACCAAATCGCGTTGCACAGCCGGCGATGGTTGGGCCACTTACTCTGCTTGTCGGCTGAGTGTTTAACGTATCGGGCGCTAAGTAGTGAGACCACCAACATCTAGCTAACGCAATCCCAGATGGCAGTGCGCCGCAATTATTTGCGTACGTGCACGGATACCTTTGGTCTAAGCAACAGTATTTCTTGGTCACGCTCAAAACCGTTGCGATAATGATTTCGAGTATTATACCCGGGGTGCGTTTGCCGGGATAAGGATAGCAACGTCGTCGAACTCAGTGATTTCAGATAGAGTTCCAAATGATTTACGAAGCCTGGTGATGGGAATCCTAGGGTCTTATGAATGTGGTTTGTCATGTAGGGTTTCACAGATGCCAGCCGTTGTCAATCGAAGCGTACGAAATGATGAGCACGTCGCATTCTCTTTAACAAATCAGCACCAACGGCCAGTTGCTCTATTTGCATACCATGAGATAACTCAGCCTACTTAGTCTTGTCCAATTGGGTATGAACAAAAAGTTAACCCATGGCATCCACCAAATACCATCTACTACGCTCTCTGGTTAAATCACATTTCCTAACGTTCTCCCCCGTATTGTGGAATAGGAAGACAATAGCACCTGACGAACCGGGCACCCTTTTAAACGATGCTCACGGGTCTCCAGTTTTTTATCAACCCGGCTATACCAAACTATCGGACATGGACGTAAATATATGGATTAGGCCCAGACCCACTTGCAACGTCACAAACAAACGAGCAATTCAAAAGAAAAACTACATGTGCGGTCGAATCAAAATCGGACAATCAGGTCGGCAAAGCTAATCCAAAAACGAAGCGCAAAGACAACGATACAGAAACGACATTTACTTGCGGTTTTTACAAACAAAAGGGAAAGCATGTCAAAAAAGCATAGACAACAGAAGTGGGGGCTCAGCGTGATTTCAAGTGGAATTCGACACATGTATTAATGAAACAGGTACATCTTCTGGTCTAGTGCGCCGTTTTTTTCACAAACGCTTCATGGGACATTGGAAACTGAGTGGGATCAAAATCCGGATCAGTGGCAAGCCGGGCAGCAATTCGTTCTGATACAAGATCACGCAAGGAGAGCACCAGATTCAAATCTTTTTCCGGGACCGATCCCCTGAATGTATCCGCAGACAGTCCGTTAGGAGGATCCAATAAACCGCGGCGGCGTTCTTCATCGGATTCCGCGAACGGTCTACAGCCGATTCCGCGAATGGCATCTGAAAGACAGTCTGCCAGAAAACCGCTGGGAGGCTGAGCAAGAGAACGTGCATGCTCCTGCATTACCTGTAAAATTAGAAGAATCAGAAATTGCTGAAAAACCAGTGAGCTAATGAGTGATAAAAATATTCAAAAGTATGAGAGTAGTCTTTGATAAAACGAAATGGCTCAACCCTTGCAATCAGAATGACCACATTATGACTCAGACTATCATCATGTGCACATAGTTGATGGCAAGGTTAGCGGCAAAAATGGTTCAAACAGGTAAAATAACACCACAGTGAAACCAATCAGGTAAGCGTCATGCGAAGACAAGTACGCTGAGCTATATTTTAAATGGCTAGGTAAATAACTGCAAGCGCCTCCACATGTTCACGTGCGTTACAAACCATGCACAGCACGAATCAACCATAATTACCAAAAATAATTTCCAACATTAGTGGCCATCGCATAAATTTAAATAACACAAATCTGCTAAGCTGTGCTACTGTTATGACCCGCTGGTCAACGATAATCAGAAATGTCTAGCGCACGATAATACAAATCACGGAACGTAGCACAAAGCTTAGCAATACCCGGAAACCCCAGAATAACACAGAAGACCGTGACCCTTAGCCGAGATTGTATTTGCTCTCAAACCAAAGGTAACATAGCAGACCAGCGTCTGCATATATAGTTTCTGAACAGCCTTGAAGAATCCCACATGAATTGGTGCATTAAAAGCGGGATAAGCCAATCACAGACGCCGGGGAAACGTACGTCAAAATTGAGTTTTGACACGTTGTGAAGCGAAATAGTAAAATTCAAAATCACCATTTATTTTGCGATAATATCTCGCAAAATAAGTAATTTTCGGGGAAAATAGACTTTCCCCAACACCGGGAAATCCATGCTGACTGAAAATGCGACGCCCGCCCGCGATCG
Organism: Paragonimus skrjabini miyazakii; assembly: GCA_014338405.1. Lineage (NCBI taxonomy): Eukaryota > Metazoa > Platyhelminthes > Trematoda > Plagiorchiida > Troglotrematidae > Paragonimus > Paragonimus skrjabini miyazakii. The sequence goes on along the minus strand of JTDE01001038.1, from coordinate 34,172 downwards.
TATTGAGGGATGTCGTGGGAGAAAGTGTGACTATCTCAAGCCACTTGGAATACGCATCGACCAAGACGAGGTAGGACACTCCATCGATCGGACTAGCGAAGTCCAGGTGGAGGCGTGACCATGGACCCTTGGGTGTTTGCCAAGGTATGGGATCCTGCCTGACAGGTAGTTTGGCAGCCTGTTGACACTTCGAGCACTGTTTAACTAGGTCCTCGATATGGCCGTCCATACCAGGCCAATAGGCGTAACCCTGCCGGGATGACCAGAGTGGCACTGTCGCAGCACCGGGAGGCGGAGGACGGCTGGAATGACCACGTGATCAGCAAACTTGATGCAGGAATCCACTACTGTCAACGAGTCACGTCGACGGTAGAATTGACTGATCTCACCAGCAAGAGGGAGCGTGGGCCACTTGGTCCGGACGAACTGTATGACCTGGGTGAGTATCGGATCTGATGTATCTTCCTCGGGCACGTGCTGATTGCTGATGAGGTGCGATAGACCGTCTGCTTGATTGAACTCGTCAGTGCGGCGGTAATGGGTGTCAAAATCACAGCCAAGCAAAATTGTGGCCCATCGCTGCAGTCGATTGGCGGAATAGACTGGAATGCCTTTCTTCGATACAAAAACGGACAGTAGCGGCTTGTGGACGGTTAGCAGGGACAAGTGCCAACCATATAGAAGTTTGTGGAACTTCTTAACCGCGAAAATGATGGCGATGCCCTCTTTTTCGATCTAACCGTAATTTTTATCCGCGGCGTTGAGCGTACGAGAGGCGTGAGCAATTGCCTTCTCGGAACCATCCAGGAAAATATGCGAGACAACTGCTCCGACACCATAGTTCGAGGCATCTGCTGCGACCACAACTAGTAGAGTTGGATCGTAGTGCGTCAGCAGCAGGTCGGAGCTGAGCATGGTCTTCAGTCGGGCGAAGGAGCTCTCACAATCGGGGGACAAACATCAGGTGGTCTCCCTCTGTAGAAGATGATTGAGCTGGGCCCAAACATCATGTAATGTTGGGAGGAAAGCACTGTAGTAGTTGATGAGGCCAAGGAAGGAACGAAGATTGTGGACATCTTTGGGTGCCGGCATCTGCTGGATTGCGCGAATGTTCTCGGGATCTGGGTGGCGACCAGAGGCATCAAAAATGTAACCCAGGTAGTTGATGGACCGCAAGAACATTTGGCATTTGTCTGTGCGCAACCGGAATCCGTACTCCTGGACGCGTCGATAATATCTCGAAAAATAAACCATTTTGGGGGAAAGTAAACTTTCTCCAATAGCTACACGAGTACATGTAAAAATCGCAAAAGTTGGACAGTAGTTTTCGCCTTCTCTGTTGTTTTGCGGAAGCTACGAAAATACGGTACCACGGATGTCCGAGGATGGTCTACTTTTAACATATTTTGCGAAATTAGCTATAGGGAACAGTTTATTCGTAAGCATATGCTAATGAACACAAGGATCGAACAGCTAACTGCAAACAAGGGCGAGTGACCGACGATACCTTAACTGAAAGCACACAATCATTAATGGGAACCAATTTCGCAGTTCAATTACACACCCACTTCACCTCCAAGCCAGTTTTACGTTCACAACCGAAATATGCATTGCTTGTCGTTTCTTAGCACATTTACCGTTCCCTCGTTTTGTAGAACAAGCTGCACAGTACAGCAATTACCCGCGTATATTCGCAGACATTATCTGATGCGGTTACCTCAAGGATCGATTAGAGCCGGATCATTTGCATTAGACGCACATTTGGTCCAGTCAAAACGTCCGAATTGATTCATCAAAGCCGACCATCAAGTCAGTGAGGAATAAACAGCGAATGTCAAGGGTTGCATCATGGCAATCGCAGAGGCTATTGCTACCTCTCTACATTCACCTGACCACCCAACCCATAAAAAGAAGACAACCATACGGTCCTGTGAATCCTCCGCAAATCATAAAAACGGAGTAATCCGTGTGCACAGTAAAACAATGATTCGATACAATTGGTAAAAAAGATCAAAAAGAAGAAAAATAATGTCAGCACGAACTGTCAGTAACAAGGGACGAATTAAATCGAAGGGAATGTTTGGCACCTCCGATACGTATGCAAGTGATCCATGTGTCAGGTTTCCGAACAAAATAAAAGGTCGGACGGCAGAGTAGACTACTGAAAGCTATGCGCTTTTCGGACGAGTGAAACATGTATAGTGCACGCAATCTGCGTAGCCCAACTAGTAGTCTGATGAAGCAGTCAAGTTCAGGGGGCAGATACTTACGAGCTATTTAACGCGGCACAACGCGGCAGACGTAGAAAATGTCGAGGTAAGTGTCGGTACCAAGATCAATCGGAGTGCATGATAATTTTCGTGCCCCTGGTAGCACGGAGGTCGGGCAGTCGTGATCAGGTACTAAACATGGCAAGGGCGAGTTGCCTGGTAAAATCTCGGAGGGAAAATGGCTACAATAGTGCACTCCGCTATCGCCAACGGTTTCCTTACATAAGTGGGGCGTTATGCCCATACAGCTGTAAGTTATTATGTGTAGGCAAATCACAAGGTTCATGATGGCAGAACCTACACGAACGCATCAGCTTATATGTAGTTTGTATGTAATGGCTGTCGAAAATCACAAAAGGACGGGGTTTTAACTGCAGCGATCATATGGGTGAGCCCAGACCTAAGCTATATCTCGATCCTGTGAGTCAGAGAACAAGCCACTAACCACCGTCGCATTACTATGAAGTGTAGGAAACAAGTATGGTGAACAAAGTTCAACGAATTAGATTTCCTCCTTTGCCGGGCCCATTCGCAAACCAGGTAAATCTTCGTGTTTACATGCCGTTAGCTGATAACCATTATTTACACATCCACTAAAACCACCAGCATCGGTTGTATTCAGGTAGCTAGACGACCCTTGTGGACATAATCGTGTCTATCGCCTCTGGATGAGCATAGTATATAGTTAGTTAGTCGTAAAAGGTATAGCAACATTATCTATTTTGGATCTAGTCTGTTAGCCGTCTCTCTCAGAATTGGCGTTAAAACCGGCAAATTTTAAATAATAGGATGAACCACTCGGAAATCAGTCTTAGGCTTCAAAGGTGAATTATTCATCTCCAACAGAAGTTACGTCGTTCTACAAGAATAAACGACAGATCGAGACAAACATACCTTGATTAGTGGTTAAACTGAAATGAAGCATATTCTACGGTAAGGCTACCTTTTAAATCACAAAATGGGTGTCCACACTTGAGAAAAGTTGAAATCGATATGCGGCTTTACATTATACCTGGGCAACGAGTTTTTGGAATTCAAAACTGCACGCGTAATTCCGCCAGTCACAGAAACATACGCGACATCTTTTTATATTCACCACTGACTGTAACGGTTCAGTTGACTGGCTCAGATCACCAACCGTCAAGATGAATGTTGGCTCACAATTACTACTTCTTATGAAACAACACACTGGGCAAGTAACTGGTTTGTATACGCAATCCTCAATATACACGGCGCTAGGGACAGAAAACAAAGCGAAGTGATAGTTCAAAACAATCAGCAATATACCTTCCGACGCTTAGCAGGCATGCCTGCTATGTACGCATCACTGAAACGTTCGAACTTATTAGTCTCCGCGTCAACAGACTGAGCATTTGCTGTCATTGAGCTTATGTCACCCGCGACCACATTGATCCATTCGGCAGGGAGGACGGCATGCCATCCTTCAGGAGTGTTCGATTCACCTGAATCGTCTGTTGACCGGGCACTACCCGGGTGTGGATCCAAACCACGTGTCCATGGGTCAGGCAAGTCATCTGGTTTGTGTGTCCAATCAGGAAGTGGAGAAACTTTACCGGAGATCGGACCGCCTGTGGATCGAGCGCGGTCAAAGCATTCGAGTTCGGGAGCGGTTAAACGATGAGGAGTGGGTGATCGCTGGTGTGGCGTTTGGTCCGGTAGATGCAGGGAAGAAGCACCGGCAGGTCCATCCATATTAGGAAATTCAGAGGAGGCATCAACGAACGGTAAATCTTCTGCGTCTGTATCGTCTACATCCATGGCTTGCAAAAACGGAAGCCTTCTGAACACAATACATGAATTTCGGAGATATTCGCGTTTACGTCTGAGAGCATCCGAACTCATCGATAAGTACCGCTCAATGCATGTACTCACGCCGTTTGTAAAAGCTCGACAGAAATGTGCATCACCTTGTGATTCACCTAAAAAGCAGGTGGACAAAAGTGAGATGGAGAAAAGCAACTGTTTGTGATAATTGTTACAATAAAAAATTTTTACTCACCACTCAACATTACCTGATGAATCTAAACAAAGACGAAATCGATCATCGAGTGAGCATTATGAAAATTGTAATCGCCATTTACATGCCTTGCGGTTGTGACTAATGCAAACCCCCAATCCGCAATACACCGTACCCATCCATACTGAGGAGGTGTGAAGAAGCTAAATACCGAAAAGTGTCTAATTGAACAGGCCTAGCAGCAACGCTGCAAGGCTGTGTACGAAACTTTTGGCTTACAACACAAAATCGGGGAGTCGAGTCGCATTTATTTCGACTGGGTAAAGGCCAGCTATGTGGTGACGGTTTGAGAGCAACATCACAAAACGTCAGTTAAAAAAACCCACAAACAACGTACCAGTGACTACGAAGGTTAGACTTTGAGAAACAATGTAAATAAGAAAGGATATCCTCGAATTGACAACGTAGCAACGGGTAGGCATCGGCTTGTACACGATAGGTGTGATACCAGGCCATGAGTCAGATACTAGTAGGTTGCTCAAACCTAGGAAAAAGTGGTCGTAGCGGCCGCAATCCAGGGGTTGGATTAGCCGTCTTGAGTATATTGCGAGTGAAATGTTTTATCAAGGATGTGGGGAACGAATAAGATTACCATGAACCGGTCTCTCAATGCAAGAAATGTCAGAAGCGAGACATGCGTAAAAACAAACAGTAAGTCAGTATACAGTAGAGCAATAGGTGCAACTAAAGATTTTCGATCAGTGATTCGAGTAATAGCAAACTTTCCACAAAAACGGAGTCCGAGGCCGCAAAACTAACACAGCACAAACCTGGTTGCGTCGACCAACAATCGATGCCTCCTGCCATCTGGGAATGTATATGAGTTGTAACAAACTGAATTTTTAGACCTAGCCAAAGGCACCAACGGGTCAAACCAGTGACCGCACATATTACCACGGAACACAATGGTACACGGTTAAATGGAGAAGTCAAAGGAACGCGGAACAAGATAGTCAAATGACATCTACTTTAATCAGCCACCTGTGAAACGCACACGTCGTAGACAAAGAACAAGAAAGAAACACGACGTTAATTCATCACTACACTTAAACGATATAAAAATGAAAATGATTGTAAAAACGATCACGCACAGAGGAAACTACTAACCCGTGGACTCCTCCGTGAACTGCTTTAAACGATTAGACAAAGTGTCGAACCCGGAAGAAAAGCCGAACAACAATTGGCGAGCGTCGGTATTGGCACTATGACCTACGGAGTGATTCCTGATTGACCGTAGAGAGGTAGTGACAGCCAGTTCACTCGTCAACAGGTCGGTCAGACAAAGGAAATCGATACAACAATCAGCCAGTGTCAAAAGTAGAGTCGAACCGAAACCGACATTGGTGGGACTGGTTCGCCAAAGGTCGAGTTGTGCCGTCAAACTTGTCTAGGAAACGGAATGAAAAGCGAGAACCGATTGTTTCAGCGTGTATGTGTATTAGTAATACATGGGTAGACTAAAACAATATGGGTAGTCACCGGCGATAGATAGATTCGAAAGCCACAGTTTTACTGTACGACTACGGCACACTGTCCTGATACTTAGAGTAAACCTTCATAAAAGCTTCAGAAGTGTGCAAGAAACCAATTTGCTTGTTACAACATGAAGCAGGTCAAATCAGCACTAATGAACAAAAGCTTAAACTACGCTTGAATAGGACACCTCACTTATACATAAAAACACAAGAAATGTTAAAAAAAATTCAGTTTACGGATATGCATGGAACAAAAAATGCACCGAGAGAAATGAGCACCAGTACCAATGACCGTTTAGAGATGCGTACCCTGAGGAGGTGGTTCACAGAAGCCCACACATCAACCAAACGACCTCTCGCTTCACGGTCGATGCCCACACAACCACGTCGGTGAAACCACTCAACAAGGTGCGTTGTGTCATCTTTGTCGTGTCCATCCACAACCACGTCCAAAATCATGCTGACCACTCGGTTCGGTTCGCCCATCAGAGTATCCGCATGCCCAATTAAATGACGCAAGTGCACACGCAGTTCGTCTAAAGAGGAGGCAATATCGCCTTCGGATGGGCTGGACGAAATCATACTGCGAGCAGCTAAAAGAATATCTGAAAGCACACCAACAGATTCGTTGGTATGAAGGCGATGCTCATTGTGTGCGGCCACAGTACCGGATAAGCCTGTCAAGGAGAAGTAAACGACTATGTACGCTAAAGGGTCTCTAAAAAAAATATAAACGATATATAACGATTAACAAAAAAAGATAACGGAATCGCGCCCCTAGTGCGTCGTCTGTTGCATAGTCGGCTGCAAGGACAGCTTGCTACCTACCACCTAAACTAGGTGAAACCAATCTACAAAGATTTGTGAACCACAAATAAGTTGTAAGCAGATGAAGCACTCGACGAAAACCCTGCATACAGACATAAGTTACATGAACGTATACAGCTAAACTATGTGGTCAAATGAGAAGTGGAAGTAAATGCTGAACTTTTTGTACGCAGTCGAATTAAGTTCACATGACCAAGCTTGCCATAATCCGATTGAGTCAAAATCATGCATTTCGTGACAATCTAATTGTAGAATACATCAATTCTTCTACATTTGTAAACACTACGGCGACAAAGCGAAACACTTCCACAATACAGCGCGACTGTCAAAAAATTATCCAAAGCACACATACCCTCGACAGGAACCCCTTGTTCAACTGCCAATTGAGATAACCGCGACCAAATAGTTTCCGTCAGCGCCTCAAAAAATACGGTAATTATGCGATTCGAACCAGTAAGCCGCGAAGATAATTCGCCTACGTGTGCGGTCGCCCAAGTTGGTGTGGTTAGAGCAATAGAAGACGTCCTGGTATGAGAGAAACCTGGGGAATAACAAGTATAATAATGAATATATCGTGGTGAGTGCTCGCAAACAAAACAAATTAAAAGAACTGTCCTGTTATGGAAATAACCATCGAAGCCCATAATAAAACTACGATTCAATATGCGAGGTGAAACTGACAGACTGTTGTGACTAAGTAGATTTAAGTTTTCATAATGGGGTTGTCCAGTGTTCCGTGTCGTGTTTTGGCAGTTGCACAAGCAGCGGCGAAGGTATGGAGCGTGAAACAGACGTCAGTGTCTCCAAGACTAAGGCGACAGTCGTAAATCTGGGTCAACTCCAGAAAAACAGAAGCATAGCCCTGAAGCTTTAGGATCACTGTGGGACTTTACGGTACTGGAACTTAGCCATTCAAAGTAGACGATGTATTCCGAGTTCGGGTATTTGACCACCGAGGTCTACGTCCGATCGCTCACAACAGGTGACATCAAAGAAGAAGCAACGGTGAGACTGAGAAGCGGATAGTTTGTAGCGTGTGTGCCAGCGAATTCCTTTGTTTAATCTATAGGTATGCACAAACGTAAACGGTTAAGCTGGGCGTTACGGATACCAGCCAGTCGCCTACCACACAAAACACCTTCTACCGATGCTGTTGCCGACTGGTGTAAGGTGTGTGGTGGATAGGTAATAGCCTGGTGTAGGGTAATTCGTCAGGGGGTTAGGTGCTATAAGTCGAATTCGTCTTCCGAGACGGGTCTGCTGCAACCCATGGTGTAGGTGACTGGAAACTTGAGGTCAGATGGCGGTTAATCGAGTTCAGTGGCGTCCGCGTTGTTTGGTCGATTTGTATGTGAATAGGGTGCATATAATAGACACTGAAAGCTTTAAGAAGGCCGACCTGCTGATAACAACTTGCCTTCACTTATAGCCTGGTTGCTTGCAAAGGGTAAGCACCTTGATACTGATTGTTGGAGAAGACAGATTACTTGGGAGATAGGTCCTTTCTGTTTCCTTTATTTTCCTAGCTTGTTTGCTATGTTCTTCAAGTATGCATGGGTGATACAAATCAGCGCGAACTCCTGGTGGATTGCTGTTTTGACGATGACGACGATGAGAATCCAGGGTAAAACTACATTCACAAAACGGTCTAACTTCGTTCGATTAGGCGCTCACAGACACACGAAACAGTGAAAATTACAATAACTTATTATCCTAACCTAGAATGGCACTGCCGCGTGAAGCAGCGATGCAAATGAAATATAAACATACAGTGTAGCGTTGCTTGCAGATGGGCAACAAAAAGTAGGCGGATGGGTATTAGTTCGTCTGGATCTGGAAGACAGTATTCCAAATGAGCCAACAGCGATCAATAAGTAAAGCCCAGGCCGTCACAACTGGCTTTAGTGAATAGTAAGGCGCACCAAAACGAATGACGTACGGCTGGCTCCACTTCACCAAAGTCGATGAAAACCTGCACACGTACGTCGTCATCCCTGATTCTACTCACACACCGCGTGCCCAATGTCAAATGGACAAGATCAGCAGGAGTGTGAGTAGAACCCTGTGTAATACAGCCGGTCAACGCTATTAAGCTTTTGGCAGCGAACGTTAATGCATATCTTTAAGAAACAAAAACGAGCGTCTCCAAAAATAGCATGAGTCAAAAAAAAAACTCATTATAAAGAGGATGCATAGTAAGAAGAAACGGTAGCTAAAGCGTAAGCTATCAGCAAAATTCAAATATGAGAGTAGATAGTACTGAATATTATAACGGACGAATGCAAGAAATTGAGCAAAGCTTTTAGGACATAGCGTACTGGAAACGCTGGGGAAAAGAAAAGTTGGCAAGCCACCACGGTCGGAGTTGCGGAAAGGAGAGCGAGCGGTTGCTTCACCTCAAAGTAATAAAATTTGGCATTAAGGTTAACTGCCAGGTTGTTCGAGTTCAGCTTAAAGTGCATAACAATGCCTAAATTTAAACTGTGTGAAACGGTAAGATACAAACACATAGCCATGTCCCGGTTGATGTCACAGGAACCCCGACATAGATTCGTGTAGGCACCACAACTAGGCTGAGCATGCAAGTAAATAGCACGTCATATGAACTTGAACTCCCCAAGTAATTTATCAATAGTGACAGCAAATAGGATAAAAGCAGGGACAGCAAGAGAATTCCAACAACGCATTGTTGAAGGCGCTCATGTTCTCTTGCAACAAGGAAAACATCTGTTGCCGATAAAAACTGCATTACACGGTTACCCGAATGTGGTGCTCCCTGGGAAGATTGCACTGTCGAGGGCACGGACATCGCAGACAGAAGAGGATTATGGCGACCGAAGAGTGACCCCAAACCTTCTGACGAACGAGACGTCGCAGACCCACCACCACCAACCATAGTGATCGTCGGTGCTGCAGATCCAGCAGTTGTGGTTGAAGAATTACTGGTGTTCGGATGGTGTGCATTCATGGCGAAGTGAATCGGTGAAGAAGAAACAAACATATTGAATGGTCCCATATCAAGACCACCGGCAACTGCAGCAGAGGTTGCGGCATTTGTCGCGGCAGAAACAAACGATGCAATATGCTGAAGTAAACCGGGATACGAGGGCGATGTGTTCTCAGTTGCTGTCGTGGTTGTAGTCTGCAAATTGGGCAATGAATCCATAATAGAGTCAAACGAGAGAACTCATGGTAAATGAACTAAACTACTGTCAAGTAAACACAAAGAATGTCTCCACACGGTAGGCAAGAAGAAAACAACTTCATCTCCACTGACTCCAAAACGGCTTTGAAGAGCACCGTAAAACGACGAAACATGCAGAGCAATTTAACGCCCATCTCAATGAAACAGTTTCCACATGAACCTAAACTGTGGCACCTATGATAGGAGATACCAGACTTAAGTCAACACTTTGGAACACTAACTAATCTCCAAATGACACACTACGGTGAGAACAGTGAGGCGCGAAAACCGAAACAAGTCAAACCATGCAACTAACCGTTCGGTCGTTGGCCCCAGTCGATGAAGTTGTGGTGTTCACCTGTTCACTAGTGGTCCGCGAGCGACTCTCGTTTTCAGCGTTAGTAAAGCCGCGAGATTGTGGAGCACTTGATCGCACCGAAGCATCCGACTGGAGCACTTGCACGGCAGGAAATGGAACGCTAAATGATCCAAGATGCGCAGGAGTTCGAATGTGATGTTCATGAGAGAAGTGGCGCGAGTTACACAACAAAAATGGATCAATTAACCCGGACGTGAATGCAACAGGCTGAGCGGCAATCGAAGGAAGAACCGGATTGCTAACGCCAACCTCGACGACCGTCTGGGCTTCCGCAATCGGTGCGGATGCCACTACCGAAGGAACCGAAGGGACTGGAGGAGCAGACGTTATAGTGTGACCGGATTCTGATAAAACAGTTGTCGTGGGTGCCCCATGCGCAGGTATTACCGGCATGTTGATCATATTAACAGAGATGATGGGGATATCAACTCGGCGAATAATCGCAGTACCACCGGTGGCCAACGGCATTGAACGAACCGAAGTGGGTGCTGCTGGTACACCCGAATGCTGTGCTCTGTTGTTAGTCACCGTGGAAGGTACAGCAGCTGAAACGAGATAGGAAAAAAGAAGAATCTTCTCACACTTACATTGAGTATAGTTACGCCGGAAAATTTCTCGTTGCAACGGAACACAAAACGACTTGAGTGGCCGCAAGTTGTTCAGAAGCATCCAAAAGGAATTTAAAAAATGGAGAATTTTATTGCTGTTGAATTACGGAACTATCCGCGGTTAAGGCAAAATTGAAATACAACGAAAAGTAAAAATTTCGGCTAATGTACTACAAGGCGTTTCCTATAATGTGATACGCTCGGGAAATATCATCAATCAGTAGACTTATCAGACTGCATAAGCCGCGATAGTTGGGTCACATACTCTGCATGTCAGCTGAACGTTAACTGCACTGGACATTATTTACTAATACCAACAATGACTAGTTAAAACTGATGTGTCGCGAAGCAATGACGAAGCAATGACGTAATATGATGGCCTTGAATGTTCTGTTAAGTAAGGAGAGTAGATGTCGCCTGCCCGGTTGTGTCCTCATGCTCATTCAAATGAATGATTAGAAACACCGTTCGGAATGGCAACGTGCTGTAGCCCGCGCCGATTGAATGCATACCATTTTTGAATTTGCGCGGTCCTGTTTGTTCATTCTCATCACTTTGGGTACATTCTCTTTTCTTAAGTTGCTACACTTTGCCGATGAGATGAGCAGCGGGACTACTCTGTCAAGTTCACGTCATAATGAATGACCGAAATGGATGACACGCTAGGTTGCCTGTGAGCTAGATACATATATTTTTTTCTAACGTATAAAATACCACAAGGAATGGCAAACGTGTGAGCTGGATAATGCCAAGATGTCCAAACCCAGACAACAGTCACTGCAGTAACCGCGATCGGATCCTGGGAATGCGTGATTGGCATAGTCTGCATCGGTACCATTGAATGAGCAACAGCTTCAAAGGAAACATTCAAGGCAAACAATATACATGATTATACTTTACACTCCTAGATACCAAACATCTGCACGAGGCCATTGAGACAAAGTGGCAGAAGAAGCCCGTTATTCTCACTAGCAGTGTTATGCCGTACTTGTGAGTACTATGGCTTGCGATGGCGTTGATTCGGATATTCCTCGAGGAGGTAGTTAATCAGCTAATAGGTAGAAATATATAAGAAAAACTAAGGAAAAAAAACTGGGATTTGTGAAGACGAATAAACGACCCGTTACAGTCTGCAACGTAATGCCATGCAGTGTTCTAAAAAAGTGGTGTGGGTGATCGCGAAATTTACTATTAAGTAGACAGCCCCTACCAATCTTTCTCAACAGGGACAGCAAAGTTTCATAGCCCTTAACCACGTCAACGTCTGGCTGTTTTGTGATTTTTTCCAACCATCAGTAGCCACAGAGTACAATGCGCGATGTAGCAGACACTCCGTCAGTATAGGGTACAGGTGACCCGACCAGATCATAAATTGTTATTTCTGCTATTGGTCACGAGCTGGTACATTTCCCAAGCACTCGCAGAAGGATCGCTGAGTTGCTCATGTACTCAACCCATCTACTAAGGGTTAACTGAAGAAGACAATCGCGGTGGTATGCCGAGAATCGGTGTGTACATTCACTGGTTCCGCCGAGCGAAAGTAAGTTTATACATATATATATATATATATATATTATATATATATATAACAAACATGCGATTGTATCGAGCATTACAACTTGTGACAAGAGAAAACCTCAGAATTTCTTCCGGCAGCAAAATATCATGAAGTATTTTGATCTAAAGGCTGCTTTTGATTCAACAATCTGAGAAAACTTGCCCCCAAATAAAAAAGGATCCGGATATAAGTATAGATACACAAACTCGCACTCAATGGAAAAGATAATCGTATATGAACGGTTTGAATTGATTCTTGTAACACTTACGAATATCTGTTGCAGCATGATGGTCGCGATTAACGTTCGAGGCGGACTGGCTGCGACGACTAAAAAAACAGCGGCAAGATGAATAGAACAGCTTCGATATACAAACCAAGTGGTAAATTGAGAATGTGCGGTTTATGGAATGCAAAGTAGTACCTAAGAGAGTAAAATAATTCAGCTATTATTATAAACACACCTATTTACCTATACATGTATCTATATACCACATCCATCTATTACCATACCTAAGAAAGTAACACTTCACCAAAATGTAAAGCCATGAGCAGGCGTCACACATGATCATGGCCAACACCCCTAAGTTTGTGAATCGGCTTTAAATCAATCAGCCGTTAGCACATGCAAATAATAGTTTGTCAAAAAACAATTACTAACACATACCGATCTTGCGTTGATGATGACACTCCTGTCTGATTAGATAGTCGTGATTGAGCACCACTTGTAGGTACTCGCTGTGTGGTTGAGTCGATGAATTCAATGCTATCCCTCACACGAATAAGTTGGCCGCTACTGTCGGGAACGTGTAACACACGACGCGGATGAGAATGACGCTGTGACTGTTTACATTGTATTCTGCTAATCTCGGCAGCATCCATATTTTCTTCTGTCTGCGTTGGACATTGATCTGAAGTAGCATTGTGTGCTTCGATACCATCAGCTGGCTGTGTGGTGGCCACCCCGGTTTGAGCATCGGACGTCGCCGCCGACTCAGACATGGATATCACGTTGAAATCCGATATAAGATGAAGCATATGTGCATGTAAATGAAGCAGTCGGCTAATCTGTGTGAAAAACTAGAGAAGAAAACGTTTCACTGAAATAGGCGAGCTATCAAATTCGAAATTAAGAAAACGGTAACTAGCGTAATGATAAGGCATTGCATGACTATGGCGTATATTAATGCAAACGGCATTTCCATTTTGAGACCTGAAACGAATTTTCAGTATTTACCATCACGACTACATTAGTGCAGCAAACCACCAGTGTCCCGACCGAAAATTAGGAGTGAGAACAGTGGGAAGTAACGACAGCCAATTTGGTACAAATGTCTCGTACTTAGAAAAGTGGCATAAATTTGGTGTATCGGAAGCAGAAAAATTATTCATAAAAACTTGGAGAGGTCCAAGACCAACAGTTAGGCTGTAACGTAGACACCCCGATAACACGCAAAATTGGATAATAGTAACTACAAGAATGAATGAAAACACTCTTATCAATGAAACGGCGCGATGCACCATCAGTTCCGTTGTCACAGGAAAACTGTCCATCAGATGATGACCGACCTTCACCTACCATTCGGTTGCTTGTTTGAAAGGTGTGGGCATGTTGATTGTCTGAAGTTCGACAATGATTTCGGGATTAAGCTTTATCTCTTTCTTCTTTACAACCTCACACTATGATTTCTTCGAACAGTTGTATGGTAGCCGACTATTCGTAACTCACTGACGTACTGCCGGTGAAGAGGCAGGCAACAAAATGAACAGATCGCCAGAAGTGTGACAAAATGCGCACCACGCTACGGTGGAGAGGAGCTGGTCGCACGGTAAAGGATAAACGATTTAGTCTACAATGACAATCCGATTCCTCGACCACTCAAACTAAATAAACTTGCAGACAACAGACCTTAAGTGTAGATAAAGGTGTGCCAAACGCACTGCGACTTCCTGTTCAATAAAAGAAAAGTCTGTCACTAACGGATTTTGGAAACTGATCGAAATACGGTTTCTGAATAGACTCCCAAAGTGACGGCAAGAAAGGGCGCGCATTCTGGATAAAACAAAATGTTGAACAACTAATGTCTCTTGTCGTTCCTTCGACAAACATACTGTAATTGTGTTTTTCGAGCATTATCAACACCAAAAAGAAAGGAATACATCAGTGGTTTGCGTTGATGCGTATCTCCCATACAACCGTGGAGATAAAACCAAACTTTGGTCAAGGAAGAAAACAAAGAGAAGGAGCAGTGGACCTAATAACTAAAAAACAACTATGTATGTATTCGAAAATTCAACATCAAGTTGCCAACAGTTTGTAAATAAACAACCGGGTTATAAGTGCACATAAGGCGTTATCAACAAGACAGCCTGCTTGCGGCTTTCACTACCCCGAGTCACTAAGTGTACATACATCACAGACAACTCGCCCAAACGGCCAGACGGCAACGTTTACGACACAGACGCCGGTTAGAGACCACCTACTCTCAATTCTCCAACGAAGCACTTTTCACTTTGAAGCGGCAAAGCCAAGTTGGCAGAGCACGAAGCAGTACACAACACTACATATGCTGCTCGAAAATTATCAAACAGTAAACAAGCATTCGTCAGCACGGTCAGGTTCTACTGGTTTTTCGTTAATTAGGAGGTCCGCGCCGGCATTTTGCCGTAGAAAGTTCTTTCTTATTTCGTCTACTTTAAGACTTGACAAAATAACCCTAAATGTACGTCGCTCTTGGCACTGTTGGAGAGTTCACCGTAAAACCCCGTCTCAGTTAAAGTAGGGAGAATAAACTACCGATAGTATGTTCACACAACAGTTTGGTACAACCATGTGGTGAGTTTAACAGTGCAGGTGGATCGACCGAACTAGGCGCACCTTTGCTGTCAAGAAAAACAGCGACTGATGACCGGCGTCAAGTACGACATTGCTCAGGAATTTGACGAACAGTGGAAGGTTGAACAATACAATAGCCTGTCTACTGAGTTGAACTGAGTCTGGAAAGTATAAAGGAAGGCAAAACCCAAGTTAGAACTGAGATCAAGCTAATCTACCTAAGATTTTAGCAAGGGCCCTCGACCCTCTTCTTGAATATGGGCGCTAGCAGCATGTGTGCGTCATTTGCTCCACCGAAAGGTTCATTGACTGACGAAATCGCTAAGCCAGGAGTGAAGATAAATATGAAGGGTATGCTGGTGTTCTCTAAAGCAAAAGTCGCTTCCACTTCATTAACAACCTCCGCGAACCAAGCCTTACGACTGCTGGTCAAGCTACGCCTCAGCCTCCTGCGGACAACCCCACTAAATTTATGGGAACTGTCATGAGGAATATTCCGTTTGACGTCCAAGAGACTCTTCTGAGATCCGACGTCTGCTTACCACGCGAGACAATGTGCCGCACGTCGCACTGCTTGCTTCATGAAAAGCCCCAGGGTTTGGTTTGGCATCTGTAAAGACCTTTAGGGCAAGAATCGCTAAGTTCGCAGCCTAGATTAGTTTGATATATATGCTTTACAGTCGGCATGGACAAATTCTCAACAGAGCCTCTTCAGTCGGTAAGGGCGTTGTCCGGACGATAGGCGCGTATTTCCATGGCTAGAGCGGTGTTTACTAATCCGAGGCACTTAAGGCGACAAAAAGGTATTTCTCTGAAACTTAAGGGTCGCGTATATCAGACAACAGTGGGCGCTGTATTACTATACGGCAGCGAAACATGGCCACTCAGGGTAGAAGACATGAACCGTCTTCAGGCATTTGACCACCGATGTCTGCGTTCAACCGCTCGTATCGGGTGGCACCAACGAGTGAGCAACGAGGAGGTTAGGAAGCGGATGTTTGGCACTGATTGTCAAACGAGTTCTTTCGTTCAGTCCTTGCACTTGCACAGACTTAGATGGTTAGGTCATGTACTAAGGATGCCAGCTAGTAGTCTGCCACACCGAGCACTGTTTGCCGACGCTGCGGTCGATTGGCGCAAGGTGCGACGTGGACAGGTGGTGACCTGGCCTAGAAAAATGAAATCGTTCACGGAGGGGTTGGCTACCGTAGATCGGGTTCGTCTCCCGGGCTGGAGCCCTCGCGACTCACAGAGTCGGTGGCTTGAGAACTTAGGTGAGATGGCGGCCAACCGAGCCCAGTGGAGTGAATGTTGTCGTTGTTTGGTCGAGTTGTCTGTGAAGTGAGTACACTTAATGACGCGGGGCAGTGAAAGCCTTGAGGAAGCTGTCTTGCTGATGATGCCTTACTTTCACTTGCAGCTCGGTTGTTTATTTGCAAGGTGTAGGCGCCTTGATGTTGTACGTTTGAATGTAGACGTAGCTATTTTTTAGTGGTTACGTCCCTTCCCCTTCCCTTTTCTTTCCGTCTTCCTATACAGGGTTTGCTTCTTCTTCTTCATCTTCGTGGTCGTGTGGCAGTTAAGCATCAGTGTGAACCACTGATGTGTTGCTGTCTATGATGATGACGTTGATGATGATGAGACCAGTCCATGATCAAAACCTACGTATGTGCCGCAATAGAAACGGCGAACCTGAATGGACTAACAAATACATGGTCTGTCTGAGACCAGGTCTGATTCGGAAGAAGACGCTAAATACAATAATAATACGCATGATGCTTAAAATTAGTGCTGGCTAAAAATTGTCTGTGCTTAGCGCACAGATGCGACAACTGTCCACCATTATGCGAGCGATGTGATGTTAACCTAAACCAGGCACCTAAACGAGACTCGACCACACCAAAGCAACCGCTCCAGGTGATCATACCTCCAGTAAAAATGACTACATCAGAGTTATGTATTGACCTAAGGAGACCGGCTAAATTTAAGCAAAAGGCGTCCGTGATATTGACAATAGCGCAGTCACTTGAAAGACTGTTGGTATCTAGAGTTGGCCTTGTGGATGGCACACAATCTACCTCTGTGAATGCGACCGTTGTAACGAGGACTTCACCTGCTCCAGCCCGATCAACAACGGTGACCGTAGAGATCCGAAGACACACGGCTGAACGATTTCCGCCTGTGAGAACAGTAGGCGCAACAGTTAGAGAGTCCATTGACCATATGGAAACTGAGCTTATTAAAATTGCACGATATACAGCGACTCGGTGGCAAAATGCGAATCTCCTGTTCAAAATCAAACACTGGTAAACTACTACTACAACTGGTGAAACAAGCTGTGGTTTATCCGATCATTTTAGGTTTGCAAGTGAATAACGGCCCCTAGCTTAGATCAAAAGTTTGCATGTTGGACACAAGCGTAACGATGAAGAACGTCATGGGGAATTGCCACCAATGCCGAAGGTGGTACGAGATATGTCAATAAGTAGTGGATCCAGTGACCACGGACAGAAGTGAACGAAATGAACACCTCGTCAGAGCAACTAGAGTCGAGTAGGTTCGTCAACTGTTTGTCAAACAAAGATATGCGACGGAAAAACGATGACTTCACTTTCAGCAATTTCGGTACAGCAGCGATCCATAGTGAATCGGCAGAATCGATGGATCGGTTCATTTATGTGCCTTTAACCGAGTCGCTGTCAAAGAAGGCCCTTTACAACGGCCGTACAGCGGCAGTAGAATTTAAAGGAAGAGGAAAATGGAAAGACGATTTAGTCTACAGAGAAAAACCCATCGTTGGCGTTACAACAATCAGCCTTGCATACGATGCTAATCAAAACTGAGGAAATTCCCAACGGTACATCCTCAGTTCCACAGAGGAATGACCTCGACAACCGATGGGTTCTCGCATCAAGCAAGTCACTCGTGCCTAAAATGAACCATCAACCCCCAATTAGAATGGTTTAATATGAAATGGTTTCAATCGAAAACAACAAAAAGCGACTCGTTTACGGACAGGTTCTGCAAGAAGTGGGTACGGAGCAAGTAAACAATATTTGGTAAATTCCAGAGGTGACAAGCAGTGAAGCATATTAGGTTAACAGAAAAGCACCTCATACCGATGGTTGAGTTGAGTGAAATCAAAGATCGTTGGTCGAAAGCAGTCATCCAAGAAATCAATGACGGCGAAAACAGCTTAGTGAGTGTTATTGTCTTACATACAACCACTGGAACCGTATACGGGGACATTCGGCACCAATGCAAGGAAGCCGATGTTTACTGGAACGTGTGCACGAAGAACGAACGCAAACGCATTCACAAACAACTGACTCACACGATGGTGCCATTCATTTGAGTGTTCTGAAGTCCGCGAGCCATCTGTAAGAGGTACAGATGATCCAGTTCTTTCTGACAATTGAGTGGCAGAGCCATCATCCCGAGACTGGAGGTGCTCGGGCAAATCCTCAACAGATTCGTCTGCATGAGGCATCGTTCGACAGTTTAGAGATTCCTGCTGTGTACGACTTTCGGTATTCAACATATTTTCCCACCGTTCTAAATAGGGTTCAGCCGACCTCCATAGACGACGATGTCGGGAAAGCATATCAGCGAGAGTGGATATAGGGAGATTAACAGCAGAATCACTAGCATTTGACCGATCGTCAGTGGATGAGCGAACTGGGGGAACGATCGCAGAATCGGATTCAGGGTCAACCGACATGGGAGAATCTCCATGAATAACTAAGGAAAGGGTAAAGTACAAGGAATTTATGCCCTCGAGTCGTTAAGTAATCAATACAGCGTCGCACAAGTTCAAATGCGAATTAATACCTAACGAAATAGATAACAACTGATGACATACTTCACAAGAGAAACCAAACGAGTTTACGATGGAAAGTTTAAATATATAAAAAAAACATTGGACACACCACAAGACTGCCATGTATACAGCATATATGTAAGATAAACCGGGTCACATGCTTGTCAACTATCAAATAATCAAGGTCTATGATTACTTGTACCGTCTGAAAACCGTCGAACAACAACTCCTTGTCATTAGCGAAATGTGCTTTGCACATTCAAAGTGCCCCTGCAAGATTGAAGCGATTAGGCAGAAGTAATGTTTGACAATGAAGTTACGGAGGATGTTGCCCGGTTTCTGCATCTAGGAGTTAGCCTTAGAAGCGGCGAACCTACAGAGAATGAAACAGAAGCTTGTAGTTCCAAGGACAGAGTGACATCCGTCAATCTAGGATGTCTCTGGGGACAAACAGGCTTCTCAAAGAAGCTCAAAGGTTGTGTAGATAAGAGGACTATAAGAATATACGGAGAGGAAAATTAACCCCTCAGAATGGAAGACAAGAACCAACTGCAAGTATATGATCATCGACGTCTGCGTTTGACCGCCTCCATCGACTGACACCAACGGATGAGCAGCAAAAAGGTTAGCAACCACGTATTTGGTAGCGAGTATCGAGCGAATTTGCTTATCCAATCAGTAAGTAGGCATACACGTTGATAGTTAAACGGCGCGTTGAGGACATAAACTAGTTGCCTGCCATACCGAACACACCAATATTGAAACAATTAACAATAATACACCCACACCTTCATTCTACTGAACACGATCAGCCCTCATCTTCCTTAACGTCTCCAGCCACAGGATATGGGAATCACGGTCCAGTTCACAGTCTAGTCAACAGCGGTGCTGATAAAAACAGAGTTTAGTTGGGAAACTCCATGCTGTGAGAAGACATAAAAAGAAACCAGTAGCTCCGCATCAACTGAATACTATCCAAAAGCCGGTAGCAAGTCAAAGTATTAAGGCGCATGACGACTAAATGTAACCAAAGCGTCACGTCAAGCCTCTAACTGCTTGGAAACCCTTGGAGGGTACAACAATTTTGCCAACACAAATAAGTTTACACATCTTGACAGAATACACAGGGTGATAATGTAATTATAGGGCGTTGCTACGAATGAGGTAAATGCGCTGGCCGTCTCGGATTGGCAGGTCATCAACATACTCACCAGACTATCAGCAAGATGAGTGCATCGGGCGCAAGCAAATGATCAGTGTTGGGAAAAGGCACTTTTTCCCAAAAATTCGCATTATTTGCAAGGAAAATGAATTTCTTCATGTTCTGAGAACTAGAAAGCCCGCCAAAATTCTGGAACGTCCGAGAACCTGCGCTCGCTTCTGATTGGTCCATTCGGCGACCTAGGCCCAAGGCCACCGCAAACCTATAAATACAGTTGCTGTAAATCACAATGTTGCCTTCGGGCTGAGCAGCAAATAAACCTCGTTTGAAGGCCGTCCTTTTTCTTACTTGTTGGGGGTTCTAAGCTGCGAGAGTTGGGTTCCGATATTTGCCCTCTGATTTTCGTACCGTTTGCAATATCGTTGCGTTCGTTCGTGATAGAGATACTGCTCGTGGTCTTGCGTTTGTTCTTGCCTTTTCTCTATCAGGTGGGGTCGTAACAATCAGTTACATTTACCTTCCCCTCCTTAGTAATGACCAACGGCCGTCGTCGTTTGGTGAATCATTCGCAATCCTTGTCAGGAAAATGGGCCAAGATAGCCTTCTAACGATCCTTTGGTTCACCCTCGTTGGTGCACTGTATGACGAGCCACTGTCTACCTGGGTGCAACTTGAAAATTTTTATTTTCCTTCTCATCTACCATTGGGTTACTTTTCAACACATCTGTTTAATATCTTTCATGCTTCCCAAGGTCGTACCGTTGAACTCCCTCTGTTTTGCATATGAAAAAAGAAAACACCTTCCTACTAGTCTAACACCTGGCTAATCGGCACAAGCCGGCTGGCCCAAAAGGGCTTGCACTCACACACCTAGTCCCATCAGACTTACAGTGGATAGGTGGTGTGTGGGCGAAACAACAAATGATGTAGCCCAAGCCACTTGTGATGAGGGTTATGCGCAAGCGTCCCGTAGCTTTGGTCACTGTGGCAAACTAATCCAAAACGGATGCCGTCAGCCGTGAGACTATATGTGAAACAGATGGCTTACGTAACACCAACCAAACAGTTCAGTTGACCTCAACCGGGCTGTGTGGATGAAGGAACCCGAATGATTAGTTATCGCGTTCCAGACAGCCTTCTGTCGAAAGCATAAGTAGTCCTGGAGCTTAAGTTGTTGAAATGTAATAAAACTCCTGGACCATATCTCCTTTCTCCTTCTCTTTTCAAGGATAATGAGAAAAGGTTGATGTCAGGATTGACGCAACTCCCTCAGACGGTCTTGAAAACTGAAGAGGTACCTTGTGATTTATGCTTACCAACTTTAATTCCCATTCACAGAACGAGCCCCGAAGTCTGTGTAACAACCACCGAGGCATCAGTCTGGCTCCTACCGCGTTCACTGGCCTTATAATAAGTCCGTTCAATAAGCCCAGGGAAAGTCAGTTACGCGACGGATCTTGGAGCATCGGCACTCTTACAAGCAGGCGATGGTCGTGGTCGTTTTAGACCTAAAAGTTGCTTTCGATTCGGTTGCTCATTAGGTCCCCTGTGATTGCATTCTCCGCAAGCGAGCTCCAGGAGAATACGTGAATCTGCTGATATTGTTGTATGCGCATCCTGTAACGCAGGGTGTCGGTTTATGGACAACTATCTAGGGCATTTATCACTTCTAATAACGTCCTTCTAGAGTGTCCGATCGCTCCTCTCCTGTTCACTTTTGTCTTGGACGACAATCTGAAGGATGCGTTTGAGGAATCCAATAAACTTGGTGTTGAGCTCCTTCGTGGCGCTAAGTTGATCGGCATGGAGCATGTGTGACGACACCGTCCTGCTTAACCCCTTTGCCGAAGACATGCAGACCACGCTGAACAGGGTGAGTGACCGAGCTGTTTTGTACGGAATGTGCTTCGCATACTCAAAGTGCTGCTTCGAGCTCTGGGAATTCCCACTCCTACATTTTTATTGCAGGCAATCCGCTTGAGACTGTAGACACTTTCACGTACTTGGGTAGCACTATCTCGTCACCTTGTACTATTGCTGATGAGAACTCAGTGAGGACAACAATAACAGCAATCGTATTTGACGACCTGCGTCATTTTTGGCATCGGAAAGACGTGCGGTTGTCACTGAAAGGAAGGGGGTATAATGCTTGTGTGCGTTCTGTTTTGCTTTGTGATTCGGAAACGTGGCCTACCCACAGCGAAAATGTCAACGGATTTGCTGGGTCTGACCAGCGTTGTCCCCGACAATTAACCAACATCAAGCGGACTGATCGCGTAAGCAATACGGCCGCCCACCGGCGCGTATTCCGGAACGCGCGATATGCACGATCAATTGGTCACCAAATCGCGTTTCACAGCCGGCGATGGTTGGGTCACGTAGTCTGCTTGTCCGCTGAGTGTTTAACGTATTGGGCACTATATAATGAGGCCACCAACAGTTACGTGAAACTGTGATCGTAAAGCAACAAAGTGGTCTCCAAATATGAAGGCCTCGAATGAGGTCATTGAATAAAGTGATTAGGAGTCGCAAACCGAATGGGGTTTTAATGATCACTCAAATCACTGGTTATAAGCGCAATATGAGATGACAGTGTGCCGCCGTCAGCGGCCTACTTATATTCATGGCAGTTCTAGCCTTTTTGGTGAGGCTTACATTGTTAGCAACCCCTTATGCTACCGGATTACTCCAGGTTAATGTCGCACTGAGCGACGGCTTGAAACACATAAATGTTTGGTCCGGCGGATGGCGTTTGAGTATGAATGCACGAACGGATTTCCGATCTTCTGAAACTTGCTTCGAGGGCTGTTTTTGACATGTGGGTGATTTTAACTCAGGATTGCCAATTAATGCACTCCGCTGCTTGCGGAATTCCGTCTATTTAGAGCAAGATGATGACTCCGTCTCCTGTATAGTTAGAAAGAGTAGTTGGGCGGGTTGTGAAGCACACGTGCATGAATGATCGATGGTAGTCGGTTGGTATGCGTAGCTTGTAGTTTGGGCGTGATGTAATGGGTGGTGACTACGAGATACTTATGTACATATATACACGTTGTCCCAGAAGTTTGGAACCGGATACAAAATCCGCAGTCTAAACCAAAGAGCTTACCCAACGAACAAGTTTTTTAACCAAGTTGGGTGGACGAACGCGCACAATAGACCGCTGTAATGGCTGTCAGACTGGCTGGCACGAGGGTATAGTTTTGGTCATGTTGCCCAGCGCCATCGTTTCAGTGTTATGACCATTGAGGTTTACGATCAATAGCACCTGGCTGCCGACACTCGCGTTTAAGATAACGCTGGATTGGGAATCGGTATGTACAAGTGACTGTAAATGGATAAATTAAAAATGCGATTCGAAACTGTCATCAGTGTTTTACATGTACAATCAGTACCGTTAGTTTCCGACCAATCTTTTAAAAATACGCAAATCTGTTTCGCTCCTCAGTGCAGTCATCTCTCGTGTGGTGGAAAAATTATCACGACGCAACAGTTCGTTGAGGGATATAATGCGTTTCTAGTTTGTCCATTTGCAGTCAATAATGCACACTGATTCCCAGTCCAGCGTGACCTTTCAAACCCTGAAACATCTATACAGACGAGTGGCAGCAGCCAGGTGCTATCGGACGCAGACCGCAGTGGCTAAAACACTGGGCTGAAGGGGTCCAGCAACAGGGCCATAAATACGCACTCTCGTGCCAGCTAGTCTGACTTAGGTTACAACGGTGTGTTGTGCGCTTCCACTCACCCGACTTGGTTAGGAGACCAGTTCGTTGGGCAATTCCTTTGATCCGGTCTCTGGACTTGTGGCCGAGTCCACACTCCTGGGACAACCTGCACATATAACCCATTTTCCAGGGATGATCGTCATTTGTGTATACCAAGTGATTTACATAAGGTATATGAACTGGAAAACGATAGACCAACGAAGAGGTCGGTTTCGTTATCGAATCTGTAAGTTTGTTGTCCTTTATCACCGAGATAGACGGTGGGAATACAATGCAAAGAACAGTGGAGAGAAAAACAAGAAACAACTCACCTGTTTGCGGTGAAGATACTGCAGGTACATCTACTGGCGGCGGTTCAGGGCCATCACTGAAAGACGTAGGAGGAGCCAAATCGTTGGTGGTATCATGACAAACAGCTGCCACTGTGGTTGGTGCTATGTTGTCTGAAGTACCGGAACCGGAATCGGTGGAATTGGCCAATTGTGGCGATGCAGGGTGACGAGCAATTCTTCGAAGCAAGTGGGTTGCTTCCTGATGCAGTTTACTAAAAGCATTCTCACGAGCAAGTAGAGCAGGAGGCCGGGTATGTGATGAGCCAGAATGCTCGTTGCTGTGATGTAAAGGCACACTAAAATTATGAAGCGGAACATGATCCATAAAAGTGGATCAACAGAAGTAGCAAAGAAAAAACTGCCCTATCAGTATGCTGTTGAACAATATTTTAGTAAGTACCCAGCGATACACGGATAACAGATATTATCAGATTGCAAATTCACCCTAATCATGCTTACGTTCTAAATAGAAGCGGCAAAAATGTTAAAATTTCAGGCGTAAATGAACGACACATAATCAAGAGTGGAGCATTAAATCTAAACAGCTACCTGCGTATCGCGCTGACCCATAGTTGTGCGAGTCGCAGCAGGCACCGACTGCATCAGTCATTACACAAGTTTCCAGGCCTGTGTCGAGTGGTGGTGTCAACAGGAGAGCTATCACGCTCTACCTTATTCGTGTGGTAGTAGTCATGTAAACAGGAAACCCGACTGTCAATATATTACAACAGCTGATTACCGATCGTGGCTAGACCAAATTACGAGTAGTCTACTAGTGGGAGTCGGGACGGTTCAGCAAACAACACTGTGGCCAAAGGCTCGTGATCTCGAAAGACAGGAACCTAGCATCAGATAGGGAGCTTACTCATTCCACTATTCAGGAGGCCTTAACATGTTGTAGCAGAAGTCTACATAAATTCGAGGGTTAAACTGACAAAATCCAACAGAAGTTGCGCCGGGAGCCGACTTTAGCAAGGCATACGGATCTCACTTCTGGCTCCGAGTTACTGGATGAATCAGTGGTTATAGCATGACGAAAAAGTCCCAATTTACTAAACAAGGTCAGCTGTACAATTCGAAATGGTGAAATTCGCTCCCTTTCACGGTCGGCGTGTTTGGTAGATATACGCTCATCGAGAAACCTGAGAATCCCAGGGCAGCGAGACTTAAAAAGGTTTAACTGAATCTTAAATCTCTAAAGTGACCCCCTAAAAAGGCGCCAGGGTATCCGCGTAAACCACATCAATCTAAAGAGCAAGAGTACGGGGTCAGTTAATCAGTACATCCGTTGGCATTAGGTGGTAATGAACTTAAAGTTCCTCTTAATAAAATTGCTAACTTTCCATCGTTAACCCTTTTTTGAGGGGGGACGGAAGTTATTGGCCTGATGCATGTGCAGTAAAACACGGGTAGCTCGGAATACAACACTTACTGAACATTCCGAGTGAAGTCACCAAGTCCGTTAAATATTCCGGCAGTTATATCTTGGATCGCCTGTTGCATGTCAATCCCTCCCCACGGCACATTGCCAAAAGTGGAATTGGTTCCCATTGAATTAGTTACAGAGGCAGGCTCTGGTCGAGGTTCCCGCTGTGCAGATGGTGGGGGCCTAGGAACCAAATGAACGACCTTGTTCTGTACTCCTAATAATAAGAAACAGGTGTAAATAAGCCAAGCCGCTGAAAACGATAGTTACAAGACTTAGAATGGTCTAGACAACTAGCAGGTTAAACGCCGTTTACACGAAAGCTAGAGTGGAAAAGGTGAAATATACCCGCGCAGCGCAAACAACAAATGCACTTAAATATACTGACGAGAGCAATATAGGCAATAACTCAGCCATAGCAACGAAAAACACTTCTTACAGAGAGGTGAACTATCACGCAATGGTTGTTTGGTGAGCTGAG
>JTDE01001037.1:148347-161788 GCA_014338405.1 Paragonimus skrjabini miyazakii | reverse complement strand
TCGTCCTCCATTACTGAGCAGTGCCTAGTTGTCAGATTTGTTGTACAGGCACATTCTTCATTCAATCTCTGAGGATGTTTCACATTCGAGATGAGATATTTAGTTTTCATACATATTGATTCAATTAGTACCATATTAAATCCAGTTTCTACGAGCGCATTCTCATTAACCGTTTTGAAAATAGTTTATCTGCCTTGCCGTTGGATATTGAGATAGGCATATTTGAATCCACAGATTACGGGTCACTCGTTGTGAACTAGAATCGTTTGCGAACGATTCAATATATTGTACCTAGGCTACTAAGAAAGTTCGCATGATGCATGTTGTCCGATTGTTTGTCTGCATACCATGTGACTACGGCGAGAACCCGAACGTACACGTGTGTCGGACATTTCCGGTTTAATCGCTCGTCGACGGCCGGTCTCTAGCCTCTCTAGCTAACTTACGTGTCGGTGTCATTTCTAGCGCTACAAGAGACCCATTGTATATTTCGAGTAATAAATATTCGGTCTCTTCTCCCAACGGCCTTTTCTATTTCGCGTCTGGTTTATTCGTACCTGGGGAAAACAACTTGGTGCGCTGTGCACTAAAGAGGAGATGTCAACGTCCTTAGGTAACATTTCAGACATTGGGTAGTGGTTATACGGTCATGAGCTGTCAAGAGCTACTAATGAGACCGAATTGAGAAAATATATAAATGATTATATCCTAAACATAAACACGAACAGAGAAATACAACTGTTTAGGCGAACATCAACAAAATTAACAAATATGCCAATATGCAGTGGAACGAACTCACCAAGCCGCAAAAGGCTGAAGCTATCCGCAGGGAGTAAATGTTTTCTTGGGTAGACCGTTAACATGTGAGTTTGGATACATTCTGAATGTTAATTGACGAAGTACATCATTAAACATGAAATATGCTTACTTTGCTGTGGGAAAAAAGTTTGGTTTAATGTGCCAAACATGTTTAACAGGGACGTTAATGAGTTGCGATTTTTCGAAGGAAAAATGCGTTAACGAGGTAGCTGAAATTTAGACTGCTCAAATTAAAGTTTTAACAAAAAAAGAATTAAAAACGTGCACAATATAAGTTGTACAACGTTTTTCTGTGAAGTGTGCATTCAGTAACCCATTAAACTGTTGATGACAACTGACTTACATGTGAAGTTGTATAATCAACACCATGTGGAAATGGGAACTCCAGGTATTTTGCGACACTGTGGACAAGTATATACGACTGCAGTAAGTGATTTTCGGGGAAAAATTTGAGCTTTATTCTTTTTGGTTTGAGTACCATAACTACTGCTCACTGTATTCGGGCATAAGCTGGCTTGGCATTACGTCAGCCAGAAATTTGGTGAAATTATGAAGTATTATGCACCACATAACATGCTGAACCTCACAGGTCTACAATTAAACGCACTGACGTCTATGCTCGACAGTCAGCCTACCTGCACCCTATAGATACAACGAAGATAAAATGGAAGTGTTGGAATTCATTTATTAAAAGTACATCTTTATGTGCATCATACAAAGATTCCAATAATCACGCGTGGCCCACACAATGTCACGTTTGCTTTCTTAGGGTGTATCCCCCTTTGTGGTTGGTGTCTTTTGTGGTAAAGGAAAGCCCAACCCCTTAGACGGCTACTTGAGAGACGCCATTGACGAGTTGAATGCCCTGTTGCTGAGTGGTGTACTTTTACCCCGTTGGTACGTTCATTGCGCTGTTCATCTATGTTCCATAATATGCGACACACCAGCAAGATGTTACGCTAAATGCATCCGCAATTTCTCCGCATACTACGGGTGTGACAAGTGTACTGACAGAGGTGTAGGCATTGGCGGCCATGTTCGACTTTTGTCGCTTGATGCAAACGGTCGAAGTGATTCATCGTTCCGCAATCGCTTGCAGATTGATCATCACAACCGCGACACGTCTCCATTCGAATCGTTACCCGTGGACATGGTGCAACATTTCCCCACAGAACCTATGCACTGTGTATACCTAGGGATTGTCAAAAAGCTGTTACACATCTGGCCCCACAGTCAGCAGTTTACGCGGGGAATGCCTTCATTCTACGTAGTATGTGTGACCAACACCGCTTCATAAACCACTGTGTGCCCTCAGACTTCCCGCGGAAATGTAGGCCACTGAACTAGTTTTAACGTTGGAAGGCTAGTGAGCGCAGGGTCTTCCTTCTTTATTATGGCGCGGTTGTGTTTAAGAATCTACTGACCAAAGAGCACTACCATAACTTTCTTAATCTGTCCCTTTCCATTTACGTTTCGTCCCATCCAACAATGCCTTTAGCATACTTTTCGTATGTCCAGCTTTGGATAATGCGACTTTTACAGCAGTATCGGAATTATTACGGCCCGAAGAACGTTGTCTTCAATGTCCACAGCCTCATACATTTGTGTTCGGATGTTTCCAGGTGTGGAGCAATAGATCACTTTTCAGCTTACGCTTTTGAATCAAACCTAGGAAAGCTACGTCAAAGGGTTCGAGGCCCACGGAATGCGGCAGTTCAGTTATCCAAGAGGTTAACAGAAACTCCAATGCACAGTGATAAACGCCCACAAGTTGCCGGTGATATAGGTATCATTCAGAGTAGGGTTCCTCGGAGAACGACACAACTGGTCTTAAGGAACACCGTTTTCCCGAACTGTGCCCCTGATTGCTACGTCATAATTCACAACGTACCGACCCGAATCATGAGCATCAAACAGGAAACGATATCCTTCCAACGTTTTAAAAGCCCGGAAAATTTCTTTCAGTATTGTTTTGTGTCTTCTCATTTACACAGTTTTCGTGTATCCGACGTCAGTGACGAAACTGAGAGTACCAGCACACACAACATTTAGTGTAAATGTTTTCTTCTCTGTACTGAAAATCTTGAAGTGATCATTCCGCTAATACATACTAACTGAAACTGTCATTATGGCCATTGTTTTACGTACCTGATATGTTATTTATTTATGGTTCACGGGAAGCAATTCATTTCATTCAGTAATGTTCGCTATCGTCATTTACGCCGTAACCAAAGCAGTCGTAGTTGTTCCCGCTAGTTGGGTCACCGGTGGCAAGTTGCTCAAATGGCCCAAGTGCTCCGCCCATCAGCGCACGCAGTATCGGGTGAAGGGGACGAAATATGACGGCTCTTACCAGGAACACACCGTTCACATTTACGGTATTTATGGTAGGTTATCGTATATTGTCTGCTAATCCTTCAGAAACCTACGGTGAGGCCAGGGCTCACGTCTCCGAGGCCATCACGGAGAGCGATGGTGTGGCCAGTAATACCACGATGCCTATGACACACGGACCGAAGCGCTTGATGTGAGTACATTAACTTCTTTGTTACACTATGACCTAACATTCTTCCAATGAATCAGAAAAAACCCAGACGGTTAACTGAAAGCACGACGGAAGTGTCAGCAACCGACATTTCTACTTCTAGTGATACTCCGCCTGAGGGAAATAGCGCAGCTCTAGCTGGATATCGCATTATCGACGTGGATCTCCCACCAAACCCCCAATTGATTAACACAAGTTCCCCTGTGATTTCTCCCCGATTGATTCAACCAATAGGCTTTCGACCGCATTCAGTGCTGACTGAACAGCGGTTGTTTTCTCCAATTCATATCCCCTCATCTTCTTTCCTACAACCCATCCCTTCGACGTCTGCATATACCCAACCGGCACTCTGCAATGACCACAATCATCAACAACCGTTGCCCTCAATAAAAGAGAAACCGGGGCGGATGTCTGGTAAATTGCCTAATTTCATAATGTGTTCAAATTTCAGAGCTGTTGCAATACATCGCGAAGCACGTTACACAACTGTCCTCATCGCAGTCTTACATGCCGCAACATATCAAAGGCAGTGCTCCAGAGAAGGGCTCACAAGCACTGTCATCATTGTCTGCCGTTAGGACAGATGCGGACTTCGAAGTGCTAGAAGATTTCCTTTCGGAAGATAGTGACGTGAAGTGCTTTGTGTGTGTTCGACATTGTTTGTACTCAGATCTGTTTCTTTCAGGTGCAGTGCATGAACCAACTTGGTGGAACATCAGAAGGGGAATTGTTGCGCAACATCCTTTCGCGCAACATCCATGGAAATCATGCCAACAGGATCAATGTCTCCGGGTTGAATGGAAAGCGTGCTCTCAAAAGCACAAGACCATACGAATGCATCAGAAGTGGGTTTCATATAATGAACGTGCAATTCTAAAGACAACCTGAATTATCATTCACAGTGGCCGTTAAAACCATACCTGCGTTTTCCAGTGCTACGGAAATCAGTATAAATTCAGCAATCCGGGAGTGGTTGCACAACTCACGTTCACGTAAGACTACCTCAGCAAGACGGAGTTATCAAAAGAACAACGGTGATTCTTGACCTGCTTACAATTTGTTAACTATGTACAATCTAACTTGCGTATACGTCAATGGTATTTTCTCGTTCTGCACGGGACATGGAGTAAGAGGTAAGTATGCACTGCTTGCTTTACTTAGGTTCTCAGGCATATAGTGAACCGGGCTTTTAAGTGGGTTTTCGAACCAGGTTTATAAGTGGGTTTTCACCAGGTTTTCAGACCGGGTTTTCAAGTGGGTTTTTACCGGGTTTTCAAACCGGAATTTCAAGCGGGTATTCACCGGGTTTTAAAACCGGGTTTGCAAGTGGATGGTGTGTTTCAATAATGCACTTGAAAACACGGTTTGAAAACCCGGTTTAAAGCGGGTATAAGCTAGCTTATACCCAGATTTGTGCTTTCAGGGATCTGAAGGTAATTTAAACAGTAATGATAGTACAACGACTGATTTCAGAATTATCGGAAAACATAACGGAAACTGGCGTGCAAGATCCGGAAGATGGGCTGCCTAACGCTAGCGTCGTTGACCGTCTACGGAACTGGGCAACTCCCAGTAACACTCCTAAAGTGCAGGTGACCCGACTGTTACGCATATTGAAGGAAAGAATACCGGAGTTACCCAGTGATGCCCGAACGTTGTCGGCGACGCCGAGATGTTTGCCCATACGTGCCGTTTATTCTACGAATATGCTCACTTAGTTTTAGTTAACGGCATTGTGAATGCTATTGTAAGTGGGCGGCTACAACATGTGACCCGTACGGTGCACGTTTTTCTGTCTTTGCTCCCAAAATCTTCGTTTACAGGCATTAGAAACTGTGTACCGGATGAACGACTCCTATTGGTGGATAAGCTCGTTACGGCTTGTATAAGCGAGTAATTGATAGTCGAATGTGGTGACACAGCACCCACTTCAACTAACGCAGGCACTTCTTTTAACTTGCTTGCCTTATATTTAAGCGTGATTTCTACTGCTTGTGTTGGGAGATGCAAGCTGTGGTCGGGAACACCGCTGTCGGACGCAGCGGCTGCATAAACAGTGAGCACCGAATTACCAGTAGCGTTCAATGAGTTATTAAACATCCGCCCAGATGATCTACATTTATCACAATTTAGTTGGATACAGTCTAGATTGGCCGCACTCAAAACTCGGTGAAACTCCAAAGAGACGCCAAGGCAAGAAGTGTAGAACCAAGCGTCACAACCAAGCGTCCAACCGAAACACTGAAGGGCGTGGTCTCTCGCGCGAACAAGCTTAGAACACAAACTACAAGCAGACCGTTTCAACATGTATACAAGGTAATCACTGAAGCAGGTGTGAAGAGAAAATGATACAAGATGCACTCAACACTAGATGGATAGTGGTGGTGCCTGCCTAACGCAGTTAATAACGTTAACTTCAGAAGCTCAAAACGACGCAAGATTACCTAACTAAGTTGAGGAATGTGACGAACGAAATATTAAGCAGAATGGGATACTAAAAACGAATTAAACAACACTAAAGTGGTTGAGAAGAAAAGAAAAACCCAGTACAATGTTTGAAAATGAATATGGCACGAGACAACCCGAGTCGAATTCGAACTTTCCGCAGAGAGTAAATGCTCTCTTGGGTAGACCGATAACATGTGAGTTTGGATAAATTCTGAATGTTAGTTGACGGAGTGCATCACAAAACATTGATTGTGCTCATTTTGCTGTCGGAAAAAAGTTTGTTTTGATGCGCTAAACACTCCTATCAGGGACGTTAAGGAATTGCAATATTTCGAAGGAAAAATGCGTTGGCGAGGTGGTCGAAATTTAGACTGGTTAACTTAAGAAGTGTTAGCAACAAAAGAATAAAAAACGTGCACAGTATAAGTTGTACAATATTTTTCTGTGAATTGCGCATTCAATAACCCATTAAACTGTTGATGACGGCTGACTTACATGTGAGGTTGTATAATCAACACCATGTGGAATTGGGAACATCAGACATTTGGCGACATTGTGAGCAAGTAAATACGACTGTAGTAAGTGATTTCCGGACAAAATGTGAGCTTTATTCTGTGTTTTCTGATAACCATACCCAGCAAACAAAAGCAAATTGGCCCGGAGTCGGACCGTGTCTGGCCACCAGTCGGACCGGATCCGGCCTGCACCAATTACCGGAGTCGGTCCGACTCCGGCTTGGCCAGAGGGGCAGTCGGCCAGAGAAAAAATTTGCGAGCGCTCCGTTTACTGAGTTTTATGATGCTATTAGCACGGTCGTTCCATTGGTGTTCCCTGAGCGCCTAATATACCCAACCACAACGAGAGCTACCGTCTAATTTCATAAACCGAGCAACGAATTCATAAATCTTGGAAATACCGAAAAAAACAGTTATCAAACAATTTTTTAATAAAAATAAAGACCTCATGCGGTTAACAGAAGGTCCCACGTATCAAAATGAACGTCCTGTTTTTCGTCAATATCTTCAAGTGGTTGATAATCATTACTTGCCTTGATACATGCAAAAGAAACAAGTTTTTAGCGCGAATTAAAAGTGGAATATCTCAGCTAATAAGCAAGATACAACATTAATGTATTTGGACAATCTGATAGAGAACTTACAGTTGTTTCGGAAAATGAAGAATTCATTCATGACTGCTTCCGGAATGATGTAGGAAATTCCAATGAACCTGTGCAAATTCCACTTCCTGCCATAAAACACAAGTTTTTAGCGGATTACGTGTAATTCATGTAATTAATTCACCGTGTATAAGGCCGGAAAAAGGAACTTGATATAATGAAATTAATTTAACGCATTCACAAAGTTTTCAACGTAACTGTGAATGATCACAGACCGCAAGCGATACAACACAACCAAACTCACCTCGCACGAAACAAGTGAAACTGTTACTGCGCGTTCAGTGGAGGCACGGATTAAAACTAAGGTGCAAAAAATTATGGTAATCGTGAATGCATTAGGTTTTAAAATTTACGAGTATGGTGATGTGTTTTAGAAATTTTTAACAGCCCGTTTGAATACCACAATGAGCGTAGTTAATACCAGGTATTATTGTTTTATGATTCGCCTACTGTGTGGCCTACCGTTGGCCAGATGTTGGCCAACACATCGGAGTTGGCCATGTGTTTGCTGGGTAATTACTGTTCTCTGTATTCGGGCATAACTGGCTTGGCATTACGTCAGCCAGGAATTGGGTGAAATTATGCAGTATTATGCACCACATAGCATGTTGAACATCAAAGGTTTATAATTAAACGCACTGCCGTCCATGCTCGACAGTCAGCCTACCTGCACTCTATGGTCACAACGCCACGACCTATGGCTGGACGCACTGACGTCTATGCTCGACAGTTAGCTTACCTGCACCCTATAGTCACAATTAAAATAAAACGGATGTGTTGGAATTCATTTATTAAAAGTACATCATTATGTGCATCATTCAATGTGGTTTTCTGCAGTTTTGTATCTTTCCGTTCTGCTTCAGTAGGAGTCCTCTTCGTGCTGTGTGTCCATTTATGAAAGTAAGCGTTAGGTAACTTCAAATGCGTGGCATAGCTCACCAGAACCAATGACGTCCGTGACATCACTTGGTATTACTTTCACTTGGACTCGTTTGCGCGGATGTAAAACACGGAACTCATCGTCGGACGTCACTGGGTCATCCGTAGTTACGGGTGCTGGATGGGGTCTCTTTTTCGGTTTAAACGTCGGAGGCAATGAAATGTTTGTGGTGGATGCAACTAAAACCACATAGTTCACAAAATACAAACGTACCTGGTTAGAGGGTTGCAGTTGTTCATTGCAGAATGTGTAGTGCGATAAATCAGTACAGTTCATACATTCTGATTGAAACATTAGTCGGTCGCTGTCGCATCGGTAACCATGCATGTTAACAGGATCACCACAATATCCACGGGGCACCCCCATGTTGACATTCTTCTCCCATCTTGACTGCTTCGTACTGCACGATGGCACAAGGGGGAAGTCCGTCTGTGGTAAGGCCATCTTAGCTTCGCGATGGACTGGTGCATGAAAGCTATAATAGCCTTGAAAATACGCTGCCAGTCCTGGGATTAGCATCCTGCAGCTTCGTCAGCCCCAGATGCAGCATTTTATAATCCGGTTGAAATGGATCGGTAACAACGGCAGTAACCTCTCGGCGAAACATGCTGCTTTTGGGGAAATTGTATTCAACAAATCACCGTCGATGGATTGGGAAGCGACCT
Source organism: Paragonimus skrjabini miyazakii (assembly GCA_014338405.1). NCBI lineage: Eukaryota > Metazoa > Platyhelminthes > Trematoda > Plagiorchiida > Troglotrematidae > Paragonimus > Paragonimus skrjabini miyazakii. The sequence goes on along the minus strand of JTDE01001037.1, from coordinate 153,194 downwards.
TGAAAAAATGCGGTTTACGTTAACGACAAGTCACCGTATGGATAGAAATCCTTTTTGAAGACGGACAACATGTGAATGCATGGTAACCACATGGACCGATAGAAGTTGCACTCACACGTGCCATCACTGATGTCCACAGTGTACTGTGCACCCTCATGGTTCACTCGAAACTGAAAACTGATTTTACTTAAGGTGCAGTTACCTTGAACTCATCTTGTTGTTCACAATGCAGTAGGGGAGCACGATTCCCGAGATGCTTCGACACTAATTGATTGGCGAATGTCGTCAGCCGAGACAGTATATTTTTGACGTAAACGTCTACGCTAACCACCTCACGGCGGTCACAACCATAGGTGCACTGCATCTCAAACTCTGGCATTGGCCAATCTCTGATGGCCGTGGGTAAATGATCCCGTGGATGAGTGCGCTTCTTAAGTCGCTCATTGGCACTCCAGACGGTAGTTTGTTCGGTTTCCGAAGTGACCAATATCTGATTGTGCATGGATGGCCCACTTAGGCTTTATGTGAAGCCAATTGCACATTAAGTAGTTCAAAAACTTCCGGTCCGTGCATCCTATTAACGCAATATCTTGGTTAAACCTGAAACGTAAATGGATTAAATTGTTCACTGACTCTTCTAAGTTATCCATAGTTGCCATACGATGAAACAAATAGCGGCTTCTAAATGAGTTGGTCTAAATGGAGATTACAGGGTTAACGACAACAACTTACGTGTTTCCTCACGGCATCTCGAACATGGAAATAACACAACATTATGTCGCACGCAGACACGACTCGTGCTGCTTGCATTTGCGCCGCCATTTTGTCCATCACGGACGTCCTAACAGGTATGTGATCACCCATCACATCACGAAATAACTCAAACAAGCGACGGAAGGAAGCGTACTTTACACTCCGAACATAACTATACACCACGGGTCTTCTATGACCCATCCCATTTGTGATATCGACGTTGACCACATCGGGAAAACGTCTAAACAACTGTACCTGCTCTTTCCGCGCGAAGCATATGTACGTGTATCTATTACTAAGCAATATGACGTTTTTCTGTATCTGATCAAGAATATGGGGTAGGTTTTCTGCAACATCAATGTACACAAATCAACTTACTTATTGTCGGAGGTTTTAAACTATGACGGATGTTGCAAATATCCACTGTCGTTAGATACTTGCCATAAACATCCGCAGCATACTGCTTTAACTCCGTAGTTGGAGTATTGTTCTCGAACAAATGCCTAGAGTCGCTCACTTCATTTGCAGTGAGCCGGCGATTTGTTGGGTGTGCCCCGTACAGCAAGGCAGTTAGGTCATGGTTGTGCTCTAAAGTAAAAGAGCTAACCACCAACACCGTTTTCCTCCTAGCCACGTTAAAGCGTGGTTGACAACGTGTATCATGAGAACTGAGCTACTGAAAGTAAGTGAACTCAACTCACTAAACACGTCGTAATCAGCGGCTTTCGCTCCTACGTCGCTTGTACTTGATACATCTGTACGCCATCTACCACGTAACCACAGTAGTACTCACACTCACATTATCATACTTTAAACATCCATTGCTTGATTTTTAATTGAACCAAGCACGTACAAAACACTGTATTCCCTGGTACATTTCTCCGAACAACTTTGGAATTCTCGGAAGCTAGAAAATTCCCGATCTTGGAATAGATCTTTGAATCTATGAAGGTAATCCATCACCTAAAATAAAATTTATGAACCAATAATCATTTATCAACATAGAACGATTAATTATTAATCGAACATAAACAATTACTTAGCATGAAAACGCATAAGTGCAATCACAACACCCACCATTATTATTTTTAATCTTCGCGCGAAATGAAGCACAAACGCAATAACGGTCGGTTATAACAAGCCTTTCAGAGCTCGTCATCATTTTTGTCTCAGAAACTGATGATTTTCAACTTTTTGAACGATACCACCAAAATATTGCCAGATATTCACGGAACACTTCTAACTTCGCTGTTTTACGACAGATTTTACTCTCTACAGATAATTTTCTGCCAATCACGGCAGTGTAACGGCATGTTCAAAATTACGCTCTCACCAATTGTTGGAACTGGTCCAACAGATTAATACCCAGTCTGTAGACACTATGGAAAACCAATCGAAAATGAAAAGCAAAGACTCGGTGCGTTGACCCTCGTGTACTAGTATTGTAACGCACCGTGCTGTTGTAACGTTTTGTACACAATCTTCTATTTTATAATTCTGATTGTTATTCACACTTTTCACTTTCCTCAACTTCACATATAAAGCCAACGTTTAAACCGACTTAATCTAACTAATCAATAATCAGTGAATACAACTCACTCACTACTCGGTTCGCGAGCATTGCGTTCTTTCTGCGTCCAGTGCCGCCAGTAAGCAGATTTCTGGAGAGTTAGAAGTAAACGGAATCAACCGGCTATTGCGGCAGAATATCCTCATTTACCTCTCATTGGAATCATCTCAATTGTGGCCTCCAAGGTTATTTAGAAGCAACACGACAGATTGTATCGATTGAATCACTGATACCGCATTCGGTGTGGTAGAATTCTAGACCAACGAACTTTAACGAACTATTGTGAGTCATTGGTTTCCATTTTTATCACCATTTTGATCTCGTGTTCATACCTGGATTTTGTATGGTGTTTAGATCCACTACACTGTCGTGTTGTTGGCGCCACTTTTGTTTTCGATTGTGTAAGTCGTGTGCATGTCCTACTGGGCCTTTGGCTTGCACTTGTTTCTATTGTCTCCTTTCACAGGACTATCGCTGGAACCTTCACATCAGAAGAACGCTGACCCCCGGTGTCTCTACGTTGTCCAAAGTTGGTTTGCGGGTGTAACGGGTACACGAAGCCAAAACGTCTGGCTTGCCTGTTACAGTTTCGACCCCGGAAAATAGAGTGTACAGAGAAACCATTTCAAACTAGCGATTTTCAGCGATTCGTTCACGGGTTCGGGGCCGGAGGCCCAAGTCACCCGGATACAGTCAGTATGTCCGTTTCGATGTGAGCGGTTTTCTGCTGATCTAAACGACACTCATTGAAAACAGGGTGTAGCACCGCTCTTAGGGGTTACAGGGAATACCGAGAACAGAGTAAAATGCTAAACTAACTACTTCTTAAGTAAGTGAAAACCTAATAAAACTTTGAGGTGGTCCCTGGAAGAACAGTTAACAACCTCCAATGGAAGGTCGTTCCAGTGGTTGATAGCTTTATAGGAGAACTGTTGCCTAAGGAATGTCCGAGATGGAAACTTATTGAGCTTCTTGTCGTGACCCCTTTGACTGTTATCAACTACTGTGGTAAAGAACTGGCGCACGAGTCTTGTACTAAAAAAAAGCGCGTAAGGATTGAGTCGCCGCGGAGCCTTCGAAATTCGAGTGGATAAAGATCAAGAAGTTCAAGACGAGACTCGTGAGAAAAGTGCCGCAAGACAGTGGCCATTTTGGTGGCTACTTGCTGGACACGCTCGACGGCGAGTATGTCCTTCTTCAAGCCGGTGTATACGATTTGATTTGCGTACACAAGCAATGGTCTTATACAGACTCCGTAGAGCGATTGAAAGGCATGCCTGTGTATTCGGGGAAAGATTTTTCTTATCATCCCAAGAGTCTCAAATCCCTTTTTGGCGGCCATCTGGTGGTGGCAAAAGAAGGATAAACTAGTAGATGATCAAATCCCTAGGGCTTTTTTAAGGTCCACCTTCGTGATATTCGTTACAATTTGTGCACTATGTATCACGAATATGTTCCCCAACTATCCTCCGAGCGACATATGTGCACACTTACTGTGGGTTAGAGGGAGACCCCAGTCTTCTGACCAGCCCTTAATACGGTCGAGGTCAATCTGCAACGCACCGGGATCAAGAGCATTCCAGATTTGTAAATCATCAGCATAAGGGAAAGCCATTGATGTATATTAGAAACAACAACGGATTGAGCACGGATCCTTGAGGAACTCCAGCGGAGATCGGAGAAGAAGAAAGGTGCGATCCAGTTTTTACACTAAAAGTTCTGTTATCAAAAAAGGATGTAATCCAGCGAAGAACCTTTCCTTGGATCCCATAGGTTTCTAGCTTATATACAAGAGAACCGTGTGGGACACGGTCAAGTGCCTTAGTAACTTAGAAAAAGATGACTTCCGAGATATGGCCATTGTCTTTGGCGTCCGTCAGGCTATCCATGAAGATGAGCATATTGGTTATGCATGACCGGTTGGGAAGAAAGCCATGCTGAGTAGAAGGGAAAAGATTATTCGAGAAGAAATGCTTAAGGATGGCGCGTTTCAACAGACGCTTCATTACCTTGCACGGGATGCTGGTGATGCTGATTGGCCGATAACTCGCAGGGGAATGACGATCTCCTGCCTTAAATATAGGTGTGACAATGGCCTCTTTCCATGCCTCCGGAAGAGTGTCTGTTCAAACAGACTATAGAGGGGCACTGCCAAACCAAGGGCCGCTTCTTTCAGGATCCGAGGATGGATCCCGTCTGGTCCCATTGCACTATAGGGGTTGATCTTAAGCAAGAGATCCTGAACGTCGAGCACAGAGAATTCAGCTGTTAGGAATGGGCACTAGAAGTACCACCTCGGGAGAATCGGATGTCTTGTTTCCGGAACCACATTGTAGACTGCTGAATAGTATTCTCTGAAAACCTCAGCAACCACCTGAGGGTTGGAGGAGGTTTTCCCGTCGGGATACCGCAGGAAAAGCGCTGAGGGCTTAGTTTTTCTCTGGCGACGTATGTACTTGAAGAGAAAATTTTTATTCTCCCGCGCTACCAGCAGGATTCTTGTCTGTGTGTGTTTGGTATGTTG